>QYSD01000061.1:0-115951 GCA_009806315.1 Rhodotorula sp. ZM1 | reverse complement strand
GGGGGAATGTCCCCCATTCCCACTCGACCGGCGGGCCCCCCCCCCCCCCCGACTCCCAGCAGCCCCTCCTCTCATCGGTTATTAACCCTGAAGATCCCGGCCGCCACGAAATCCGCCAGCAAGCCTCCCCATCCAGCTTCTCGACCCATTGAGCTGCTCCTCTTCGGCCTGCTGCTGGAGCTGTGCGAGCTGGTCCGCCACAGCGCTTGACGGGCGAATGACGGGTTCAGAGTCGCCGTCTGCGCTAGCCGAAGACCCTGACAGCTCGACAGCGAGACAACCGCTGTGCCAGCCCGATGCAGTGACGGCATAGACAAACTTGCCACTCGAACGAGGCTGGTTTGTTTCGTCGTTCCTCTCGTCGTCTTCGCCTGCGAAACGGATTCGGGTGGGCTTCTCCACGCGCTCGGGCGGCTGAGGAGGTCGAGCAGCGGGCGTGGGCGCGCGAACACCGTGGAAACCACCTCGAGTCCGGTTGAACTGGTCGTCTCGGATGATGCGCGGCATGGGATGAGGGCGGATCCGCTCTTCCACGTTAGGCTGGGAGGCGCGAAGTTCAGGTCCTGTAGGCGGTAGCGAGAGCGGCGTATTGGCGAGCTGCGGGTGGCCCAGACCGAGAGCGCCAGCCGAGTACGCTCCCCACGAGTAGAGGCGTCCTGCGTTGCGAGGGGTTGCGTCAGCGGTAATTTCGCGACCGATGCAGCAAGTCCCGCTACATACCGTTCGATGTCAGCGCCACGTGATGATAGTCGCCATGCGCGACGCTGTGCGAGAGGGGCAAACTCAGCACGTGCAAGGATGGGGGGCGAATCGGATCCAGCTGGACGTACTTGATGACGCCGATATTCTGCAGTCCAGGAATCACCCGAGGCTCTGTCGTTTCCGTCCAATCCTTCGTTCCGAGAAGGACAATCGAGCCTTGGGGACTTGCAGACGAGGGAACCGAGTCTGCGAGGAAGGGCCCATCAGCGAGCAGCGAACGAGCGAAAGTGCGCCGAGACATGCGTAATGCGAGTCCCAGGTGCGACACCGTTCTTCGCGAACCCCTCTAGCCTCGCCAGCTCGTCTACGTCGCAGAACTTGCGCATCAACCGCCAGCTCCTTTCGCCTTGCAGGAACGCTTGTTCGAGCCGAGTTCGGCCCGCTTGCGCGTCCTCGTCCTCGTTGTTGGCGGGATTGGCCTGGGTCCGTGGAGGCGGGACGGGCGAGAGGTCGAGGAAGTAGACGTTGGAAAGGTTCGAGAGCCCGACGACGAAGTCTTCGCCGCAAGCGATGAGAGTGAGGCGTTCTTTCACGTCGCTAGAGCGGGTAGTAGAAGGAAGAGGTGGCGTCTTGACCGTGTCGAGCGTGAGAGAAAAGGCGACTCCTTCGGTCGTGGGCGATTCGAGCGAGCCTTCGCCCGCTCCTGCAGCGGCTTGCGACAAGACTTCAAGAGCTGGTTGCCACCAGATGAAGACGTCGCCGCCAGTCGTGAGGGCGGCCGAGTGGTCCTAAGTGTCGAGCAAAGTCAGCATTCGCTTAAGCTGAGCGAAAAGACGCCCGACCCACCCACCCCGCTTCGATCTGAGCCACTTGACGCCGAGCCTCTCGACCAGCATCGCCAGCCGCACCCCAACGACCCGCCTCATCGCGCACCTCGAAGACCCTCCCAAACGTTCGCATTTCCCAAACCTTGCCGTCCTCGGCAAGCATCACGACATGTCCCCTGCCCGCCTCGACTTGCCTCACAGGTCCAACGTCACGCATCTGCGGCAGGATCGTCGGTTTGAGCACCCTGTTCGGCGAATTAAGCGCCGCATCCTCCGTTTGGATCCCCAATCCCGACATCTGTCCCCAGCTAACCACCTGTCCGTCTGCCGTCAGGGCGTGGAACGACCATCCTCCTGCTGCGAGAGAGACCGGTGGAGAGGGGAGCGCGATGCGTGTTGGGAGGGTGAGGGCGTCGCGGACGATGCGGGTGCGGAGGGACGAGATGCGCGCGATCTCCCATTGCTGTGTCGGGAGGCCTAGGCGTCCATTACTCGTTTGCTTCAACCGTCGTATGCAGCGTTAGCTCGTTCGAGCAGGACTACACGGCATGAAGACTCACCCCCCACAAATACGCCGATGAAGAGGCCAACCTTGCGTAAAGCCCGTACCAGCCGGACCTGCGCCCGCTCGCGACAGCCGGGAAGTGCATCTCCCTCACTGCCTTGCGCTGCCACAGGATCTCACACGATCCACCTTCGCTGGTGATGAAGTCGAACCAGCGTCGACATGTGAGGGCGAGGGAGACGAGGTCGGGGGCTGGAATGGCGGGGAGCAGCGAGTCAGTGAGGAGGTCGACGGGCAAACTGGATAGCGCGTCTGCGTCCGCAGCGAGAGACATCTTGACGAGCGAGTGAAGTGGGGGAGGGGTAAGAGGGCAAGGATGGATTCAAGGCGGGTTGGAGAAGCTTAGATTATCCCAGCTATTTGTTGACGACCGCGAATAACAACAGCGCCTTCGCGGACGAGAACTGGGACAGGAAGAGACAGTAGAGGGACAGGAGATAGAGGAGAAGGGCAGGACTGGCTTACAACACGCGAAAACGAGACACAACACGTTCTCAGATCCAACAGAACTGTCACCCGCTCCTCACCGCCTGACTCCCCGCCCGGCCGTCGCTGCACCAGGCCTTGCCCTCGCACTCGCTTTCGCCGCCCGCTCATCCAGCGCCTCGACCTCTCTCCCTAGCCGGTTCTTCTTCTGCTGGAGCGAGGCGAGTTTCTGTTCGAGCGTGTCGAGCTCGCTTTGGTCGACGGTGATGGGCGCTTGCGAGCGCGAGGCCGCGGCTTGGCGTTTCTCGACCTGGTGAAGGGGATGGCGTGGAGGATTGGAGAGTTGAACATTCGTGAGCGTCTTGCTAGAGTCAAAGGGAGTTGGGGAGGGCAGTCTCGTACACACCTTTGCCCGCAACGTCCGCTCCTTCTGCTTCAACCCTTCGAGACCGTCTTCTGCTCGTCGGATCAGCTCGTCAACTTGCGGCGCCATTTCGTTCGCCAGCGCCCGTTGCGCGCTAAAGACTTCGGGTTCTGTGACGAGGTCGAACATCTGCGCAACGAAGGAAGTCGGCCCTTCCAAACGGTTCGAGAGGGAAGAGGGCAGAGGACGAACCCGCCGGCTCTGCACAATGCCTGCCAACCGGGGCAGATCCATCGTTCCCTGATGCAAGATGCCCACCGCACTCTCGAGCTGCAGTCGAACGGCACGATCGAGGTTAACATCCACTTCGTCGCTTCGCGTCAGTACGCGCGGGAGACGAGGCAAACACACGTTTGAGCAGCTTGCTTGGAGCGCGGCGGAGCATGCGTCGAGTGCAGTCCAGTGCGATGCTCCTGGTGGTGAAGGATACATCGACTGTCGTGCGGTGCGGGACATTGTGCGGGTGAGATGGGGATGTTGGTCGACGGGTGCGAGATTGGGTCGCAGCCGGGTAGGCGGGAGTGAGGGGCGCTGTCCCGTCGAGTTGGAGGGTATCCTGAGCGTGGTCTGGCGTGTGTACAGCCGATAGAAAGACGAGCAAGCGAAATGTCAACGAAGAACAGGCGCTTCTTCTCCTCGCTCGCTTCTTTCCCGCTCCTCTTCCTCGCTATGAGGCTCGCAGACGCCAGAGAAGAGTCCTCACTTGTTTTCAGAGCAACTTGGTCGTACAAGACCCAAGACAGGGCGTCCGAGCCTTGCTCTCGTTGACGGTAGGTCGACCACCTTTTGCTTGTCTGGTACGCTTTGTTGACATGGATATGTACAAGGCAGACTTCTATGGTGCTATCCTCGGGCTTTTGGTGGCAACATTCCACGAATAACCACTACGCCTTTTACTTAGCGGTTCCGTGTTCCCACCAAGCCAAGAGCCCTGAACGAATCTTTAGACTTCTCCTCCCGATCTTTTTTGCTGCCCTCCACCGTAGCTCTTCACCTAGGCAGCAGACCAGAGCACTCCCTCGAGACTGGTACAGGCACTCTTCAAGGCAATAAGGAGGCGTCAAGCCAAATTCATCGAGTCTTACACTGCATTCCTGTTCTCTGCACATTTCTTCGGCCACGTTTTTCTCACCAGTTCTCGTCCTGTGCCCATTTCATGTCAGCGGTCTGCTGACAGGCAGTAGTCCAGGGCCAGCGGAGAATCACCCAGCATCTCTTCGGACTCACCAATCAAATCCGCCTGCCTCACCGGCTCAGGTACCTTCCCCTCCACCGTACACACGAGCACAAGCTTGACACACGTCTCGAGCGAGAGACGGTGCCCGGGGGAGACAAACAGGGGATTCTGTGCCGTGCGGGATGGAGAGGAGAAGAGGGCCTGGGTTTGCGGGGACTTAGAGCGCGGAGGGAAAGATGTGAGAGCGGGACGGGACGTACAGCACCCCAGCACTCGTCTCCCTGCCGTGAAGAAGCGCTCAAGTCCTTGGCGGTATAGGGAAGCGCGTCTCCGCCTGGTGCGGGCGGTTTCAGGCCAATCCAGTCGCCTCGTCGCTCGAGCAGGACATGACATGCTTTTCGCATGCACTTCTGGGAGGAGAGGTAGTCGGATGGGAACGGAGCGGGCGAAGCGGAGCTGTCGATGGGATTTGCGGAGGCATGTAGCGGATGGTACTCCTTCGCTGCGGGTCCGCACTTCCGTGAGTCCCGATTGAACACAGCGGAAACCCAAGCTCACCTATGCCGACGGTAGACAACCCACTCTTCACCCCAACCGCAACCGCGCTCCCCGCCTCCCTCGGATGCCACCTCCCGTTCCCATCCACAAACAGGACCTGCGCTTCCGGCCCACCTGAGGCGCGCAGCTCGTCGAGAAGGGAGATGTACGTGTCGGATTCGCGGAAGGAGAGGTAGGAGTGGATGTAGGGGGTTGAGGAGAGCGAGACACGGCGCGAGAGGGTGCGCAGGAGCTGCAGAGGGAGTCAGGTTCCTGCAAGGCGGGGAGGATGAGGGAGACGCACCTTGAGTGAGGGAAACGAGAGCACGGCGAGCACAGCGATCCCTTCGTCTCCGCTGCCGTCTCGGAAGGAAATGTCAAGGCCGGCGACCACTTCGAGTCTCCTGAAAGCTATCTCGTTGAGCTCCTCGCGGTACACGGACGGCGCATCAGGGTACAAGGATGGCAGTGTCGCAGCGATAGCAGCAGGAACGGAGAAGGGCAGGTCGCTGTCGCGAAACACGGCGAGCGAAGCCTGTCGACGCTGTTCGCTGTCGTCACAGCGTGGGAGCGGGCGGGTCAGCGTGTAGCGCAGTCCGAGAGCTCAGCAAAGTAGCGCACGCGGTCCAGCTGGCCACCAACTTGGCTGAAGGCGGACTCATGCGGACGGTTTGAGCGAGAGGAACGGTTCGTCCTCGTCCACCTCGCCACTCCTCGTATTTGTGGCTGCTCACTCAGTGCACTGCTAGCTAGCTACGCGTATTGTTTCTGAGCTGTCTCGCTCGTTCCGCATTGCAAGTGGTGCGTTTCCCTCTTGTTCTCCACCTCGGGTCACGTCTCCGGCTCGTCAAGGCGGTCACGGCGGCTGGGCGGGCGGGTAGCAGCCGACTTTTTCGGCAGAAGACGTTCCTGAACGCTCAACGCGCGCTGACGGCCGTCTTACGTGTACAGACTGCGCCAGTCCTTCATCTCTCTCTCGCCGTCCTTTGACCGACTCGGCTTCCGACACACCCTTTCCCAAGCTCTTGCCAGCCCTGACTCGCCGTTTTGAGTGACCGCACCGCCGCCCGCCTTCCTCTCATCACCTCCCATCTCTCACAAGCACACCATGCGGCTCCCCCTCCTGCTCGCTTCCCTCTTCGCCCTCGCCCAGTCCTGTACAGCGCTCTATTTCTACCTCGGAGCAGGCGAGAACCGGTGCTTCATTGAGGAACTGCCGAAGGATACGATTGTAGTGGGTGAGTCGGTTGAGACGCGGTTGTTTGCTCGCTTCGCCAGCTTTGCGCTGCGAGAAAAGCTCTTCACGCAGTTGGGGCGGCTGACATGACGAATTTGTGCAGGTCACTACAAGGCGGAGGAGTGGCAGGAGACGTCGAAGAGCTGGATCACGAATGACCAGCTGGGCATCCAGATTGTCGTTGCGGTGCGTCGCCCAGAGTCGCTTTCTAGTCTTTCCCGGGCTTCCCGAGCTGACTAGAATGCGTGGACACGTCGGGTCGGCGTACAGGAGGTCGAGTCTGGCGAAAAGGTTGTCAACACGCGCGGCCTGCCCGAGGGCAAATTTACGTTCACGTCGCACGAGGCGGGCGACCACACGATTTGCCTCAAGAGCAACTACACGGGCGGATGGTTCTCGACGACGCAAGTGCGTATGCACCTCGACATCGCAGTCGGCGAGGCGAAAGTCGACGAGGAGGGCGAGCGGGCGCACGTCAAGGACCTCGCCGAGAAGGTGCGCGACCTGAACCACCGCCTCGCCGATATCCGCCGCGAGCAGCAGTTCCAGCGCGAGCGCGAGGCCGAGTTCCGCGTCTTGAGCGAGCGGACCAATTCGCGCGCCGTGTGGTGGAGCGTCTTCCAGCTCGCTGTACTCGCGGGCACGTGCTTCTGGCAGCTGCGGCATCTGCGCCTGTTCTTCGAGAGCAAGAAGCTGTGCGTGCAAGTCCTCCTCACTCTCTCACTCGCCGCGACTGACCGTCTCCTCGTCGTCGCAGGCGATGATGTCGGGAAGTGTTGGTCTTTCGGGCTGAACCTGCGCCCCGTTGTCACTCGCATTGCAACAAGGATGTCGTCGTCCACAGCAGCCTCACTCTGAGCTCCCCCAGCGAGTCTGCGGGTGCACAACGCCCCGTGCGAGGTCCAACGGGAAGACTTCGCGTCGCTCGTCGACGTGCGACGTGCTCGAGCTCGTTTTTGCTGCTGGTTTCTGCTCTGCTTGCACGCTGTACAGACCCGGGCTGTCAGCTTGGCCGGCCAGCCAGACTCGCCAGTCGTTCGCTCTCCCCTTTGATCACCTTCGCCCGTGACCCGCGCCATCAACTCGCTCGCGGACGTGCAACTGGACGAGGTGCGCTTCACGGTTATTAAGGATGCTTATACGACGCCTGCTAACTACTTGGATACCCTAGCAGATCCGCCCTTTGGTGCGATCGTCTCGCACCGACCCGACCCACCCCGCATACAGCGACACCCTCCCGCCCAACAGCCATCTGTAGACGGAGACGTTTGCTTGTATCCGCCTGATCCAGACAGTACCGCCATGTCCCCGCCAACCGCCGTCGACATCCTCCCTCGCCACCTCCAGTCCTCTTCTGCCTCGTCCTCGTCAAACGCCAGTCCAGCCGGGACGCCGCCTACAGCCTCTCAGCCAGCCCTGTTGTCCTCCAACACCCGCTCTCCAGCCTCGTCGAGCACTCCCCTCCCCTCGCCAGGCGGTGGCATCGCCACGCTCCCGCCGGGATCGCCTTCGTCCTCCTCGTCCAACCGCTTCGGTCTCTCGCTCGGCTTCATCCAGCGTCGTCCGCGCGGGTGGACAACCTCCTCGGCTCAGCGTAGTCCAAACGCTCGCGGCAGCCCGAGCGCCTCGCCCGCTACGGAACTTCCGCCTTCGCCCGGGGGAGAGCGGCCGTCGAGCGGGTACGGGTTCCCTGCACTCCGTCGCACGCTGTCGAAGCGCACGTCGAGTAGCAACGCGAATGACGGGGGGAGGTCGAGGCAGAAGAGGAGTTCGTCGCAGCCGCCTGTGCCGGCTGTTGGGATCGTTCCGCCAGCGGGAGGAGAGGCGGCGCCAGGCGCGGGCAGCGGAGAGTTGAGGACTGGAGCAGGCAATGCCGAGGCGAGCACGTCCGCGTCGCAGCAGCAACCTCCCGCCTTTTCCCCTCTTGCGGCGGCGACGTCCCTTCCGGACCCGCCAAACGGCGGCTCGTCTACCACTTCGCGTGCCGGTACCGCGCCCGACTCGTCGACCACCGACTCGACGCAAGTCCAGAAGATCCGCCTCGTCCCGCATCTCGAGTCGTCCCGCTCGCTCCACTTTGAGCCGATCGAGCGCGACCTCGCGCCCTTTGCCATTATCCGCGTTGGGCGCTTCACCGACCGTCACAGCCACCACGGCAGCGGCTCAAGCTCAACAAACACTAACGCCGCTCGCGGGACGCCGCAAGAACCTGCCCGGATCGCGTTCAAGTCGAAAGTCGTCTCGCGCGGTCACGCAGAGATCTGGGTCGACGACCAGGGAAAGTTCTTCATTCGCGATACGAAGTCGTCGTCCGGGACGTTCTTGAACCATATTCGGCTGTCGGGACCGAACATCGAGAGTCGCGCGTCGCAGCTCAAGGATGGGGATGTGTTGCAGCTCGGGGTTGACTACCAGGGCGGTACGGAGGAGATTTACCGCTGCGTCAAGATGCGTGTCGAGTTGAACAGGGGTTGGCAGCGCCAGGCCAACAGCTTCAAGTGCGTTCGCTGCCGTTCTTCTTTCTCCGTTGACTGCGCTTTCAGGCTCACCTCTTCTTCGCTCGACAGCACCGCAGCACTCGCCCAGCTTCGCGCCCTCGGCGGCATCCCCGATCCTTCCGCCTCTTCTCCCGGGACCCCTAGTTCCGCACCCGGCGCAATAGCGACACTTGAAGCCGCCACTGCCGCATCGACCTCAACAGGCGCCGCAGCGGAGGGTTCGACGTCGACACCCGCTCCCGCCACGCCGCCCGCCGACAACAACGCCACGATGTCCTCCATCTCGGACTGCTGCATCTGTCTCTACGGCGTCACGGTCGCGCAAGCGCTCTTCATTGCCCCTTGCTCGCACGTCACGCACTTCAAGTGCATTCGCCCCCTCATCGAGCAGAACTATCCCGGGTTCTGCTGTCCGCTCTGCCGGACGTACGCCGACCTTGAAGCAGACGTCGAAATCGACCTTCCGGAACCGACACCTGCACCCGCACCTCCCGCGCCTACGACAGTGGCCAACGCGTCCGCCGATACGGAGACGGGCAGCTCGCTGACGGACGAGCCGATGTCACTTGAGGGTAGCGCACTCGGCCTCGCAGGTCGCTCGCCGCCTATGGCGGTCGTCGCAGAAGCCGAAGAGCCCATTTCGCGACCCGGCTCGATCCGTAGCGGTGTTGGTGCGCGACTGAGCGCGAGTCGGAGGAGTAGTGCGCATGGCCTTGCGCAGAGCTTTGCGGCGGGCGAGGCGAGGGCGCGCAGTCGGCCTGCTTCGATCGCGCCGGCTGCCGAAGCGCCCGCTGAGGAAGAGGAGAGTGAACGGGATGTGTTTGCCGATGCCGAAGGCGGCGCGGAGGAGGAGTCGAGCGAGCCGGGGGAGAGTCACGAAGGATCGGTCGAGGAGGATTCGGCGCCTCAGCAAGACACGCCGTCGCGATCGACCATCAAGCCTGCCGCCATTCCCGCCTCTCGCCTCTCCCCTCCCGCTGCGGACGACCTGTACGCCTCGCTCGCTTCGGCAGCGACGCCGCCCAACAACACCTTCCTCTCGACTCTGGCAGACTCGACCGCCCGCTTCGGTCTCACTTCAGCCGCCGCATCGTTCTTCGGCTCGTCGAGACCGCATCGGCCGAGCACCCTTACTGACGCTGGACCTAGCCGCGTCAGCTTGACGGGCAGCGGGTCGGGAACGAACGGCAGCGATTTGGAAGGCGACGATGGCGAGACGCAAGAAGCTGGCTCGTCTGCTGCCGAAGACGATGTCGTATCCTCGATGCGCGACAAGGGGAAAGGCAAGGGCAAGGCGAAGGAGGCGAAGGGCGAGGCGCCGGCTTCGACGAACGCCAATGACCGCACGCAGACGAAGCAGGGCCGCCGGAACAACACGCTCTTCCCACCGCCCGACAGCCTCGAACACCCCGATCCCTCCGTCGCCGCCGCACTCTTCATCTGATTTCCTGGCCTCTCGCCGCACCCCTCTCGCATCACACGTATACCCACCCGCACGCCGCCTCACAACGATATCGCTACTCTATCTACTTGTTCGCCGTCCTTCTCTACGTGACCTTGCGCTTTCTTTCCTATCCTTCCCGACGTTTAGTCGCCTTGTAGCTGTGTTCAAAAATTCAGACCCACGGACGCTACTGCACTTCTCTCATCCACTGAGACAAGCTTGTGAAGTCGGGCCAGAGCCGTGAGGAAGCGCTTGCGATAGTCTCATGATGTACTGCTCCACGGCGTCTACCTCCTCTCCCTCCCAAACCCTCCCGCTCTCCGCTCCTCATCGCCACTCTCGTCACTCGTCTCGTCTTCAGTCTCGCCCCCTCCTTTGTGCCCATCCCCGCGCGACTGCAAAAGCGCATCGACACCTGCGACGCCAGCCGTATCGCCGGCCCGCTCGCGAAGGTCGTCGGCGGTTTTGTGGCGGAACAGGAACGTTTGAATGCAGAGGATGATGTCCACCTGAAAGGGACGGAGAATGAGTGACGCAGCTTCGCCTGAAAGGACTGTGGAAAGGCTTACACCGAACTGAAACGATGCGCATGCCCTGAACTGCCAAGGGTTGGGCGTGACAAAGAAGTAGACGAGCTTGAAGGCGTCGCCGCCGCACCAGCCAGCGAGGACTGAGGAACGGAAGCCGGCGGTCGATTTCGCATGGTAGTTGGCGAGCACTTGCGGGATCGGGAGCTGCCGAGGAACCCGTGAGCGGGCTTTGCACTTTCGGAGGGGAGAGGGGAGACCCACAGTCGCTTCCAGTCCTAGCGCTATCAAGCCGAGCAGCTGGATGTAAAACGTGAAGGGATGGAGAAGGAGGAAGAGGACCGAGTGCACGACGACGAGGATGGCCGAGAACTCGAGGTAGGCGCCAAAGTTCGGCCACTGCCAGAAGTTGGCAATGCGGTACGGTCGCGTCTCGTCCCAGTCATGCGGTCGGTACTTGAGGCAGACATAGAGGAGGCCGAACTGGGTGATGACCATCAGGATGGACTGAACGAGAAGGTAGGTCTGGTAGTGGTCGCCGAGCCAGTAGACCAGCCTCGTGAGGTTGGCGATTATCAGGATTCCGCAGACGTCGAGAGAAAAGCCTCGACTGTCGTGCTTCTTGTTTATCGACCAATACTGAGCAAGTTGAGGGGTCTGTGTGAGCAGTGGGACCCAGAGGAGGCAAAGGGGACGAGCGAACTTGATCCCCGTAAGCCAAGGGAGGACCCACGGCCATCCCTATCCCTGCCAGCACGGATGCCCAGCCCATCTCGCCTCGTCCAGCGGTTCAAGCGAGTGTCGAGTGGAGATTGACCGACGAGGAGGCAGGCGTCGTCGTCCGGCGGCTTCGGGAAAGGGTCAAGTGATATGCAGCAAGTCGTAGCAGTGTAAAGTAGCTCCAGCGAGCCCTGCAAGTGAGTGTGAGCGCAACTTCGAGAGATGGACGGGATGGAAGGAGCTGGGACAGATTGTCATCGATTAGCTTTCACCTCGACTCGCTCGTGCTGCCTTGCTGACGATGGGAAACGCTCCGTCGACGTTCAAAGAGCCTGTCGCACCGTCGCCAGGCTGCCCCATGCACCAGCAGCCACCGTCGCCGCCGCCTGGCTGTCCGATGCACACTCCCGACGGTGCAGTGGCGCAGCACGCCCCGATGGGGACGGTCAATGCGCTGAATAACATGCCAGACCTCGCACAGGCACCCTCACCCGGCCAGAAGCATCTCCTCCCGCTCGAGCGCACCGTTTCGTCGATCCCCCGGGCTCCCTCTTCCACCTCGTCGACATCGGCTTGTCCTGTCGCATCCAGTTCGGCTGGACCAACAACAGCAGGGACTCAGGCGACAGAGAAGGCAAAGACGGACCAGTGGGAGTACCCGAGCCCGCAGCAGTTCTACAATGCGCTCGTTCGCAAGGGCTGGGAGACGCCCGAGGAGAGCGTCGAGATGATGGTCAACATCCACAACTGGATCAACGAAGAGGCGTGGGCGCAGGTCAGGCGGTGGGAGGAGAAGCACCCAGGGTGCGTTATCCTGACTTTCCTGAGTTCGCGATTGCAACGCTGACTTTGGCTCGCCTGCACAGAGGCGACCGCTCAATGCTCGCCAGCTTCCAAGGGCGTCCGCAAGAGCTGTCACCCAAGGCCCGCTACCATCTCATGATGGCGAAGCTGTTCCCGAACTACTATGCGTACGTGTTTGCGCTCGCTCTCCCGCCTGTGCTTATCCTCACGCTGACGCTTCCTCATCTCCGTAGCGGCATCCGACCTTTTGACCGACACGACTGGACGATCCACCGACCAGTACCAGCAGGGTCGGGCGGATCCTCGTACATGTCAGGAGGAGCGACGATGCCATTCACCGCTCATCGCTGTGCGTCGCTTTTCGCGTCCAGGAGCCGCTCATTGCACTGACTGAGTCTTCACGCAGACGTCATTGACTACTATCACCTGCCGAACGATGAAGACGGCAACCCAGTCTTCTCGCTCGACGTCCGACCGGCGGTTGACGACCTCCAGGCGGTTCAGGAGCGTGTGTCCGAGTGGTGGAAGCTCAAGAAAGAGACGTGGTTCGGCGCAGGACAGTCGGGCAATCTGCCTCCCGGCGTCAAGGTGCAGGAGGAGCGATAGATGTCCCGCCCGCGACACCTTCTCCAGTCCTGTCACCCGCACTCTCGTTCGCATACAGTCGTTTTCTCGCCCTCGCTTTGTTGCAATATAGCCACGCATCTCGCTTCGCCACGGGCTGGCGTCCACAACACCGCAGCGCACTTGCCGCAGCCTCTCCCAGCGCAGCCCTTCACCTTGCGCATCAAATCGGAACGGAGCCGTTCGCTCTCGGGCGGACTCCGACTGCCTAACGGCCGGCCCGGTTTCCTTATGGCGTCGCCAGGACCTCACCCCTTGGGGAGGACTCCAGCGGGTCGATTGCGGTTCTCTCCGTTCTTCAGCTTCGCGCAATCTCTGACCAGTTTGACGCTTGTCTCTGTCGTCGCCACTGCGTCGACGAAGCTGCCACGGCGCTCGTCGATGACCATGGCGAGCGCCGCCGAGGCCAGCTTGGGTCCGTTCTACCTGGGCACGTTTCAGCTCTTTCTGTCATTCCGGTTGGTCTTTCAGCGCGTTTGAACTTCGACTCAGACTGATTCGATCCCGCAGCTTCGGCATCCATTTGCAGCAAGTCTTTGACTACTACCGGCTGTTCCCACAAGACCGCCTCTTTACCAAGGCTGCTGTGCGTCTTTCTCTAGTTCTTCCATATCCGATCACTTCCGGCAACAAGTGCTTGCGAAGCGCTGACCCGAGGATGCGCAGGTCGCGGTTGTTTTCTTCGTCGGCTCCGTCCACACCGCTTGCTACGTCGACACCGTCTGATTCTACCCCAATGAAGGCTACGGCGAGGCGTCATTCATCGCCGACTGCGTGTGGTCTTTCGCACGTACATCCCGGATCAGGGCTTCGAGAGGGAGTCGACATGGGCTGACCCATCGTCTCTCCTTAGTTGATCCACTTTAAACGTCAATCATCGCTGGCATCGTTCAGATGCACTACGCATGGCGGATGTACCTCGTGTCGAAGCGCTCCGTCTACTTGCCAACTTTGATCTCGCTCCTTACGCTTCTCCAGCTCGGCGCGTCCCGGAAGTCTCGTCAAGCGAGTCTTCATTGTCACTAAGACGCTCGCGCCCGCTCAGCTCTCTGCGTTTATCTCACCGTTGTGGCGCTTCGAAGTCCGCCATGGCCAGAGCTCCACCGGGTGCTTGACTGGGCAGTCGGAGTTTGGCTCTTCATCCTGTGGGTAACCCTCGTCTTCCCTGAAGTATTCGTGGATCAACTGACTCTTGATCATGGATAGTGGCGCGGCGGATGTCATCATCACAGCAGGACTGTGTAAGCCGTCGCAAGCGCGCCCCTTCATCGACTGTGGATGCGAAGCTGACGATGCTCCTGTCCTGGCAGCCTACTTCCTCGGATAGTTCAAGAGCGACTTCAGGCAGACCAACAGCATCGTCGGGAGCATTATACGCCTCACGATAGCCAATAATGCCTTCGTGCGTCTTCCCGCTGCACCCTCTAGTGTGCAGAAACATACTGATCTTTGCGACCCCACGGACTGCTGTCACCGCTGTAGTCTCGGCTATACTCGTTCTCGCCAGCAAGTCTTCATCGTGGCATGTCTTCTTCGGCCTCGTCATCGCCCGGTTCTACTCGATCTCCTTCCCTTTCTCTCGTGAGTTGCGGGCCTTTTTCCCTCAGGTCTTCTCCTGCTGACAGAGTATTCAATGCAGTCAAGCTGAGGAAGACGATCGTTGGTGACATTGCCCGTCAACACAAGCCGGCGAACGACAACAGCTCTCCTCTCCCGCCTCCTTCGCCTGCTCCTGCCCTGAAGCGCCCTAGATTTTCCCGTCACCAGCGAAAACAAGGGCAACGGATTCCTCGCGCCCTCCCCGGCTCGCCCTGGTTTCTTCCGCACCCATTCACTCGACAGTCTCATGTCAGGGAAGGTGCCTCAGCGGTTCAGCGGGAGCGAGTCGATTCCGATCGAGATCCGCATGTGCATACTGTTCTCCTCGCCTCGATGTTCACTTGGCTGACAACCTCACTTACTGGCGTAGTGAATCCGAGGTAGTCGAGGAGAAGTCGACGGATTCTTGGGATCCGACCCGTTTCTACCACAACCCTTCTCCTCCGCCTCCTCAGATCGCTGCCGAGCAAGTACCGGCTACACCGCCGTTCGTAACGCTCGCAGATCCTATCGAGGTGAGCGCGGGCTAAGTTCGCGGAGACATCGGCAGTCGATAAGCTGACGTTCGTCCTGCGACAAGACCGCACGTAGACTTCCCCTCTCAAGCTCCTGCTAACATCTCCATCCTTGTAGCTACCCACTCCTGTTGTATCTGTCCTGGTCGAAGGGCTTCCTGGATGGCATCCAGCGCATCAAATGGACCTCGTGAGATGCTGCTATGTTGCGCTGCATAGGATTCATCTACAGCCTGTTGAAGTCTGTCATACCCTCACCCTGCTCCGGCTGTCCCTGCATAATCACCTGGTCCGGCAGCCGCTCGAGCCGGTGCACCTCCTTCCTGATGAACACGACAAACTGCTCAAGGCTCTGCGGAAACTCGAGGTCGGGGTCCTCGGGGTAGAGAGGCGTCCACTTGGCGTGCCGAGGGTCGACGATGGGCGCGTCCGTCTGGAAGACGTCGGACGGCGACTGGCTCTTCTTGAGAATCGAAGCCTGGATCGGGTCAACTTCGAGCGAAGGCAGGGGACCACTCGCCGACGATGCTGCAGGTGCATTGCTCGTTTTCGCACCCTTGTGCGCCGCATCCTCCTCGACAGCAAGCGGATTCGGGCCGAGCTTCGGAGCGACACCCGGTTCAGGTGCCCTCTTCCCCTTGACGCCTCCCATCGCTCCCCACCCCGCACCAAACACGTTCCTCCAGATTGCCGCCGCCAGCACGGGGTCGCCGCGAATCAACCCCTCATCGTACGCGGCGCACGCTCCATGGTACTGCTCCAACAAGTCCTTCATGTACCCCTTGACGAGCCGATTCTGCGTGACCTTGTACGGCCCACGAATGCGGTTCTCGACGTCGACGAACATCTGGTTGATGAGTTCTTGGATGTAGATGCGGCCAAGGGGAGGGGGGAGGGCGCGGAATCGGACGGAGAGGAGCCAGACGTGGAGGGTGGTGATGGAGAACCATGTCTGGAATGATGGAGGGAGGTAACATTCTACGAAAGCGCAAGTCAGTCCTCCCCGATCGTCGAAAGAGAGAGAGAGAGAGAGAGTCGATGATGAGCGCACCCTCGTAGAAGAACGGCGCCTCGACTTCTGCCCGCTCCGCACACCGGTCGTAGTAGCCTGTCGTCACTCGGATGGCCGTGGACGTTTGCGTGTTGTACCCGAACAGCTTGGCGAGCGTCTTGACCACCGCGACGGTCACGGGCGAGTACTTTTTGGCAGACGTCGGCGGGGGCAGATTGGCACCTGGCAAGTTCGTGGGCTGCGGCGTACGGGTTGGTCGGTTGGAAGAAGTATCGAGGGACCCTGCGGACGCCTTTGGCGGGACGGGAGACGGGGTCGACGGGGGAGCTGATGAGAATCGGGCGGCGGCGACGAGCGCTGTGCGGGCGGTTGCAAGGCGTGCTGACCGTGCAGACGTTGCTACGAGCGTGCGAGCGACTGGAGCAGCCATTGTGAGCGAGTTGGCGAGACGGGAGCGAATCGTCGAGGGGAAAGCGGAAGCGAACAGCGACAAGATTCTCTTTTTCTCTCTCGACAGACACGACGTGGAGTTACAAAGCGATTTGCACGCAAACGACTAATCGCTCAGGCGCCGATGCGCTCGAGACGGCGGAGGTTGTCCTCGAGCGGGCCATGGGGCTTGACGAACTGGACGTAGGCGCCGTCGGGCTGCGCGATCGAGCGCTTCTCGAGGTACTCCTCGCGCGAGAGGTTGGTGAAGCCCCACTTCTTCGAGATGATGATCTTCTGGCGACCGGGGAACTGGTGCGAGGGTGCAGAGGAACAAGAGTCAGCGGCGAGTTCGCGGCGAGGGATGATCCGACGGCGGCTCACCTTGTACTGCGCACGACGGAGAGCCTCGAGAACGATGGCCTTGTTCGAGTCCTTGCAACGGATCGAGAGGATGATCTGGCCGATGTTGACGCGGGCGACGGTGCCGTACGGCTTGCCCCACGCGCCACGCATACCCGTCTGGAGCCTATCGGCACCAGCGCACGAGAGCATCTTGTTGATGCGGATCACGTGGAAGGGGTGTGCGCGGACGCGGAGGTGGAACGAGTCCTTGCCCGAGTTCTTGACGACATACTTGTTGGCACAAATACGGGCCGCCTCGAGAGCCTCGGACGAGAGCTGCTCGTACTCGTTCGAGACGAGGTGGGCGCTGCACAGCGGGGAGCGAATTCGTCAGCATCCTCCATCCAAAGCGAGCATCCTCCCCCTCGGGCCCGGCTTCGCCACACAGCCATCCCCCCATCATCACCTTGCGCACTTCCCGCTCCACCCCGCCCCACGATGCACAGCGACCACGCCATGCCGTGCCAAGGCTGTTTGCCGCCCAACTGCTCCGCCCTTTCGCCCCCTGCCCGTCCAGACATGCCCCAGCTCGACAAAGAGACCCACCAGAACGGGAAGTCATCGACCGACGCCTTCTTGCGACCCTGTATCCGACGCAGAGCGTCAGCAAGCCTTATGGGAGCCGGGAGGAGCTAAGAGGGTTCGAACGCACGAGGTCGAAGATGCGGATCTTGGGGTCGGGGACACCACGGTTGTACCGCGACTTCGGGTACGGCTTGTTCTTGCAGTACCTATAGCAGCGAGCGGGGCGACGTCCTGCACGTCGGAGCGGCGCCCAGATTCAGGTAGTCCCGGGCATGAGGAACGTAGGGAGGGAGGAGGGCAAAGTCGGTGGGGAGAGGTCGCGCGAGCGGTTGACAAGTTGTGCAGGTTCCGAGAGTGGGTGGCGAAGAGCGTAGAGTCGTACAAGACGACGGGAGGATCAAAGGGCGGGAGGGAGGCAAGGGCGAGCGTTTGTCAGCTTTCGTTCGCAGGTCGTGCAGAGTGCGCGAGTCGACGGCGGACGCACCCATTTTGACTGTGGTGTGTAGTGGCGAGTGTGGTCGAGTGAGAGAGGGAAAGGGCGAGCGCGCGCGCGGGTTCGGACAAGGGAGAATGGACAGCTTGGTCAGCTCGACGGGGGTCCTCGCGGCGAGTCAGGGTGCGAACCTCGTGCCACGCCGCCCGGCCAGTCCGTGCGCATCTCGCTCAACCACCACTGGACCCGTCTGTAGCTCCACCATCGACGAATGCCCGCCCAACGCGGCCGTGCGACTGCGTGCGCCAGCGCCGACCAAGTTTGCCCCCGTCCACCCTCGCTCCGTTCCCTCGGTGCGTGCGCGTGCCGGGGAGTGCTGGCGTGTCCCAATGTGCCGGTGTACGAGCAGCAGAGCGCGCAGCGAGCCTTACAAAGTCGTTCGAGCGAGCGGCGGGAGGGGTCCAGAGGCGAAGAGCGAGCGCGAGGAGAAGGCTCACCTCGACGACCTCAGACTCGCACTCGCACCCCGATCTTGCCGTAAACTGAATCGACAGAAGCAACGAGACACTCCATAGCATCCACTACCCGGTTGAACCAGCCCGAAAGACGGTGTCGTTGTTGTGAGCGAGCGTCACTCGTCCTGCTCTCCCTCTCACCACTCGCGCTCGCCCTCTCACTGCTGCAAGGAGGGTGTCAGACTGCGCCAGCCAGCTTCACGAGGGTTCTACAGGGCCACACAGTCGAGGACACTCCGCGGGCGTAGCCATGGCTGGCAACGCCTCTGTCCTCCTCTCCGCCCTCAACAGCAGGCCAGCGTCGGCCGCACACCACACGGGCCAGGGAGCGGGAGACCAGCATCATGCACAGGGCAATCTGAACGACGCACTCTCGCCGGGCATGCAGCACGCGCAGCTCGACCCGTGGTCCAACAACGCCGGCTCATCGTCGCACCTCCCGCTCTCCATCTCGCAGTCGATCAACAACCCGGGCCTCCCGTCGGGCGTAATTGTCTCGTCCGCCGCCGTCAACGCCATGAACGGCCTCGGCGGAGACAGGGACCCGCAGATGGCGATGAGCCTCGTCAGTGCCGTCGGGGGTCACGGCAGAGGAGGGAGCGTCGCGGCTTCGGCGGGCGCACTCTCGCGGTCAGAGACGCCCGGCTTGCCCATCGGCGCAGGCGGAGGGAGCAGCGGCGGAGGAGGAGGCGGCAAGCTCCTCTTGCATGGGACAAGCTCCCTCATCCAGCCGGGCAGCATCCCCGGCGGACAAGGCCAGGGCGAGAATGAAAAGGTCTACTACTTGATCGTCGACCTCATGAACCCGAACACGCGCGAGGCCGCCCTCCTCGAACTCAGCAAGAAGCGCGAGCAGTGGGATGACCTTGCCCTCGTCCTCTGGCACTCGTTCGGTGGGTCGGCCTTCCGCTTGCATGGCTACGTTCTGCCTTCGAAGCCCCCTTGTGAGTTTGTCTGACCCATGCTGACACGTAACTGCCGCAGGCGTCATGTCGGCCCTCCTGCAAGAAATCGTCTCGGTCTACCCTCTTCTCGCCCCACCATCCCTCACTGCCCACGCCTCGAATCGAGTCTGCAATGCCCTCGCGCTCCTGCAGTGCGTCGCCTCGCACAACGACACGCGTTCGCTCTTCCTCTCGGCGCACATCCCGCTCTTCCTCTACCCCTTCCTCAACACGACGTCCAAGACCCGGCCGTTCGAGTACCTCCGCCTCACGTCGCTTGGAGTCATCGGCGCACTCGTCAAGCAGAACGACAACAGCGATGTGATCAACTTCCTCCTCTCCACCGAGATCATCCCCCTCTGTTTGCGCATCATGGAGACCGGATCCGAGTTGTCCAAGACAGTCGCCATCTTCATCGTACAGAAGATTCTTCTCGACGAGGTCGGCCTCTCGTACATCTGCCAGGTGCGTCTTCCTCATCTCTCGCCGGAGTATCCAGCTCACCTGTTTGTTCTCTCGCAGACCTACGAGCGCTTCTACGCCGTCGGAACCGTTCTGTCCAATATGGTCCAGCAGCTCGTCGAGACCCAAGCAGTGCGGCTCCTCAAGCACGTCGTGCGGTGCTACCTGCGCCTGTCCGACAACCTGCGGTTCGTCCCGGTGCCGGCTCCCGCTCAGCACGTCTCTGACGTTCTTTTCGTGCGTGCAGCGCCCGCGAAGCCCTCCGAGCATGTCTACCCGAACCCCTGCGAGACGCGACCTTCTCCCCGCTCCTTAAAGGCGACATGGTGACAAAGCGCTGCCTCGCCACCCTCCTCCTCAACCTCTCGGACCGAGTCGAGAACTCCTAGACGCCTCTTTCCCTCTACATATCGCCTCCTCGAGTTACCCCCGCGCCTCGTCGTGCTCGTCAAAAGAGTACTTGATCCCGTCGTCGTCGTCGTCGGCCGCCGTTGTTTCCTGAAGACCACCACCTGATTTTTGTTGTAGTCCATTGTACTCGCATCGTTCTGCTCACTCGCCTCGCTGGCCCTATCAAGCAATTTGAAGGAATTGATGAGCGATGTGGCTGCCTGCCTGCGCCTCACTCGCTGACAGCCCATCATCGCTCCCAGGCTTTTCTACCCGCTCCGTCCCGCTCTCAGGACAGCTAGTATGTCACTCGAGCCGCCCGCCGCGCCTCTAACAGCGACCACCTCCCCCGCTGCACCGCCCTCCTCCTCCAAACCACCCCGAACTGCGCGCGGGCGACCAACCGATGATCCCGATACGAGGTGGAGCAAGACTCTGAGTTATATCCTGCGCCATGGAGCGGCTAAGGAGGGGTTGAAGTTGAGAGAGGATGGGTTCGTCCGGGTCGAGGAGTTGGTGCGTCCTTCCTCTAGCGCTCTCCTCTCGCTGAGCTTACGAGGAACGGCAGATGAAGCGACCAAAACTGAAAGGATGCGATATGGCCACTCTTGAACGGATCGTGAAGGACAACGCGAAGCAGCGGTTCTCGATGCGGCCTGAACCGACTGGTGAGAACGGGCAAGACGAGTTGTGGATCCGGGCGAATCAGGGTCACTCCATCAAGGTGTGTCCGGTCTGTCTCCCGGGTATGGAAAGCGCGCTCATGTTGGGTTGAGGGCAGGTCGAGGACCTCGAGCTGAAAAAGGTCGAGAAGGCGGCAGACGTCCCGCTCATGGTGCACGGGACGTACTACCGACTGTGGCCAGCTATCGGTAAGCGAAGGGGCTCCTCTGGCCTGGGGGGGAAGGGGGGAAAGCTTAGCTGAAGCTCTCTTCCCGCTCGCCCGAAGAGAAGGAAGGACTCAAGGTCATGACGCGCAATCACATCCATTGCGCCGTCGGTCTCGCAGGCGAGACGGGCGTCATCAGTGGTGCGTCCTGGGTTGCAGCTCATCGCGTCTGAGGCGAGGCTGACGAGAAGGATTCGCTCGACAGGCATGCGAGCGAATTGCGACTTGTTCATCTACCTCGACGTCCCAAAACTTCTTGCCGGTGGGTCTCTACTCTTCCCGGCGAGTTGATCGAGTAGCTGACTTCCGAGCGCACTCAGACGGCATCTCCATCTTCACCTCGACGAACAATGTTGTCTTGACAGCCGGAGCCGATGGTGTCGTCGCCCCTCAATACTTCGCAAAGGTCGTCCGGAAGAACGGAGAGGTCCTTGTACCTGCACCTGCGTCCGCATAGTTGACGGACTTGTCTGCAACGCGTTGGGACATTCACCTCGACATTCGTAGCCGAACTGTCTGTCTTTCTTCCTCAAGTCTCGCTCCTGCTTCTGCCGCTCTTCATCCCGCCTGTAGCTTGGTCTCGCTTGTCGCATCCGCTGCGGCCGTCTGATCCTTCCGCTGGTCCCACAGCCGCGAGACGACGACCCGCGGGTCGATGTGCCGCCGAAGGTTGCGATGGAGAGACGACATACCGAGCAAGGCGTTTGTGGCACCACTGACCGCCGTGTCGTTCGTCACGGGTACGTCTCTTTCCCTCTGACCGTCCACCTACCCCGGCGACGTCGCGGAAGACGCCTCTCCCGTCTCGCTCAACTTAATTCACCTCGGCTTCCGTTCAGGTCACGCTGACCGCTTGTTCGTCGGCAGGCCTGCTCGATGCGACGACGTATGCGAGTTTCGGTACCTTTGCGAGCGCGCAGACAGGCAACGTCATCATCCGTGAGTCGTGCGCTTCGTCCTCGACTCCCCTCTTTCGCTAATCTCCTCGCAACTCGCAGTCATTATCAGCATCATCCACGCTCTCAAAGAAGCACGACCGATCAATACGACGGCGTCCTTGGTGGCATACGTCGTTTGCGGCGGGCTGGGAGGACAGATAGCGAACTTGGTCGGAACGCGGGTTCGGTGGTGGGTGATGCTGTCGTGCTTCGTCCAGGCGCGTTCCATCACCCCGTCGTCTTCCTTCCCACGGACGCTTATCGCCTCGTCACGAGCAGGTCATCCTCCTCGCCGTCCCGACCGGACTCGTCTTCCGCCATGTCCTCGACCCGGAAGTGCAAAACGACCAGTGGATCATCCTCTTACTCCTCGCTGCATCCTCGGGCTTCCAGATCGCCATCGCGCGGACTTGCGGCGTTGGCGAGATCCCGACAGCGATGTTGAGCACGCCTATCGTCAGCCGTGCTTTCCCCTCTCCAGCGTCTCCAACCCGCTAACGCGCGCCTCGCTCGCAGGCCGATTTGATTACCGACCCCGCACTATTCAAGCTGCAACTCTACGGACAACCAGTCACAGGTCGGAATCGTCGAATAGCTTACAGTTCGTCCGTTCCCTCCCAGATTTCCGCTTAGGTCGAACTGATGGCTCTCGATGCACAGTCTTCTCCATCGTCTCCGGCACAGTCGTAGGAGCTTGGATGCACCGCCGCACAGGTTTCAAATGGACCCTCTTACTCGGCACAATCCTCCGCACCGTCATGCTCGCCTGGGTCGCCGTCTTGCCGGCCGAGACGCAGAAGGAGGCGAGCGAGCGGATGACGATCGAGCGGTCGGCGAGTAGGGGCAGGTGGAAGAATGGGCTGCATCGGGAGATGCTCGGCATTGAGGAAGAGCCGCAAGTTTACTCGAGTGACGCGCACACGCGTGTATAGACAGACCGTACTGTATCCCGTTCAGACCTGTAGCAACAACACATCATAGCTCTGCAACAACTGAGGAGAAGGTCTAGGCGGTCTCGAGCCGTGCGCAGAGACCGGTGAGCTGCAGCGCTAGCGAGAAGTGAGCCTCGACTCTCGATGGAATGAAGCGGAGGCCACAGCGCACCCGCTTGACAAGCTGCTCCGCATGCTGCTTCTCCTTCGGGGGTACACGGCCGTCTTCGAGATCGGCGACGAGGCGGTCAAGCGAAGGGCGAAGGCGGAGGGCGGCTTGCGGTAGTCTTCCGGGTTCTGCGGCAGGCGATAGAAGAGCCGTCGAAGCGTGTATGCGGACCTTATAGCTCGAGTCGGCGACAACAGTGCTGAACAAGGCGCTTGAGAGCACGTCGTCCTGATCTCGGGGCAGGATGGCCGCACTGGCGATGGCAGCGTTCCATCGCACCTGCTCGAACAGGACATGAGCAAATTGCGGCGGAAACTCAGTGCAGCACCACACACCTTCGCAGCCGGATGAGTCAAGCCAGTTATCGCTGCCTTCGCCGCTCGGGGGAGGAGCTGCGCCGCTCCAGCGCCGTCGACATTCGAAGCGCCAAGCACCGAGGCGAGAATGCGGTAAGCGCTGATCACAGCCTGCAGCAGAGCACGGGTCAATCAAAGGGAGAGCGTTGGATCACGTCAAGCCGAGGCACCTGTTGTCCTGATGTGTCGCCTTCGAGGACGTCTAGAACCGCTGCAAGTATTTCGTCACGCATATGTGCGGCAAATTCGCTGCTGAGGCAATGATCAGCGGCGGCAGAACGGGAAGACCTGAACGGACGCACGCCGTGGTCAAGACATCGCAGCAGTTCGCCAGCGCCCACATCGCGCCGTCGATCCCTTCGCCCTCCCGTCCTGTCTCCGTACTCCTATTGAGAGCGTCGCGCACCGCTGACAGGAGCGTCGGAACGGCGTCTCGCAGCTCCGCGGGACTACGTGTCGCAGGACCATCGCTTTTGGCGAGCAGGCCGAGAACGCGGACGGCGGCTATGTGAACATAATTCGAAGGGTCTTGAGCGGCAAGTAAGCAGGCTCTGTGCCAAGGTGAAGTCGCTCGATCGGCAGAGGAGGACGGTGACGCGAGACGAGGGGAAGTCAAGGCCGTGCAGGCGATAGCTCGGGCGGTGTCGTGCGGCGATGCGAGAGCTTGATCAATGAGGTCGTGAAGGTTGCGGACTGTCGCAGTTGAACGCGAGAGCGTGACGAGGAAGCTGGCCTGCGCTTCTTGCACAGCGATGGAGGACGACGCAAAGCTCGCTTTGAGTAGCCATGTCGCGAACGTCCTGCACATCCGAGAGCTCAGCTTTGAGCGGCGCACTGGCCTGTGGCAGGACGCACCAGTCGCCGGACGAGATGACAGGTACAGTCGCAGCGAGCAGCGCCCAGCCCGCCTGTCGACTGTCATCGTCGGGGCTCTCCGCGAGGAGCTGCTCAACCGCACGCGGCAGCTGGTCAAAGTCGAACGGGGCAGTACTTGCGGTCGCGGCGTAACGGGATACGATGCTGGTCAAGGCGGTCGCAGCAGCTGAGACGACTTTCGGATCTGCACAAACAAGCAGAATCGGCGCGTGAGCGTAATGAACTCGTAAAGGAGCGCACCTGCTGTGCTCAACAACGACAAGCACGACTTGGCGAGCTGCCAGGCGAGCGGTTTCTGTAAGCGGCCGTAGGGGGAGTTAGCGGCAAGGGTGGCTGCAACCGACAGCAGTGCGAGGTGGACGTCGGCTTGACCGGCGATGATTGGTCGAGAAAGGAGTGTTGAGAGGGAAGAGTGGAGTTCGTTGAGCGTCTCGCCGAGCTTAGCGGAGAGGGAGGTGAAGGATGCCTTCGTCGAGCTGCACGGCGGAACTCCCGTCAGCTCAGCTGCGAATCGTAAGAGTCGATCCAATTATGCACCGGTCTTCAGCGATATTTAGATAAGCTGCTGAATTCGCCAACAATGCCTCCAGCGCAGAGCACGCTTGCAGACGGTTGGAGCGTGACGGGTCGGACTCGATGATCGAGAAAAGGGTATGGTGGTCGCGCAAGTAAGGTGATTCGGCGAGGAAGAGACCCCAGTGCTTGTACAGCGCCTTCGGGTTGGTTGAAGCGAGAGTCCGCAGGCAGGCTAGGGCGTTGAGGCGGATCTGGGCGGCATATCGCCTGCGAGGACGGCCATCAGCGCGAAGTCGGCACTGCGAATAGAGCGCGCCGTACCTCCGGTCGAAAGTGCGACCTCCTTCCTCCTCCGAATCCGACGTATCTCCCAGTCGAGAAACAGAAGAGGCACGAGAACTAGCGTTCGAGGCGGTCGAGTTCTTCCGCTTCCTCGGCGACGGCGGAGGCTGCATGAAAGCACTCATGACGCCGAAGGCAAGTTGGCTTTGCCCCGTAATACGGCCTCGCGCGGTTGCGAGAGGACTTGCGCCTCCTCGCGTGGGCTGCAAGTTGTGGCAGATCCAAGTTCCAACGAGCTGCGCGACTGACGCGACCAGGTCGGACGAGAACGTCGAGGATTTGCTGATGCATGCCGAAAGTATGCGGAACGATGTCGACACGAAGCGATGGAGGGCGGAGGAGGTAGTCGGAAGTTGGTAGGGAAGCGGTGCGAGGGCACGAACGACTGTCGCGACTAGAGATGACGTCTTCTGGGTTACGAGAGTGCTGGTGGACGTGCTAATATACTGCAGAAGACAGCGGGCAGCTTGTAGTCGGAGGGAAGGGCTGAGATTGAGGAGTATGGGCTGGCATGTCGAAATAACGAGGCCGTGGTCCTGCGACAAAAGGTCAGCGCAATGGCCAGAACCATTTTCTATCGGCAGACTCGCTATTGTGGATCTGCAGCATCTCAGCGCCCGGACAACGGTCTCTTTCTCGTCGGCCTGACAATCCTCCTCCAACAGCCTGTCACACCACGACCGAACGAGCTCCAACGGGAGGGCTGGTAGCTGTTCGGGCGCAAAGGAGATCTGCGAGCCTAAATTGTCAGTTCTCGCTCATTGTGTGCCCAGTTTGACCTTGCTCACCTCTGAAACTGATGAGGATAGTAGAGCCGCCTCCGCTCGCTCAAGCGCGCTCATTCGACGACAATCAGACGTAAACCCAGTACGGTGGCATTCACCGCCGAAAGCAAGCAAGCCTGAGCGAGAATGCCGTCAATACGGAAAGAGTATAGGCGAGAGGAGGCAAGGTTGGCCAACAGAGTCTCGCTCGCTCAGCTCGATAAAGCTATGCAGCTTGCAGAAGAGGCTAACGAGGCTTCAGTGATCCATACAGACGCTCCCGCCGACCCTCCCGTCGCTTCCACCTCCTCACTCGCCTCCCCACAAGCCGACCAGAGTCCTGCGCTTTCACGGCGCGAGCAGGTCCTCGTGGCGGTGGAACGCGGCGACAGGGCTGGTTTGGAACAGTTTGCAGCAGAAGGGCCCGGCTTCGAGGATCGGGAACTGCGGAGAAAGGTCTGGTGCGCCCCTGCTTCCCATCATAACCCTCCCCTTGCAGTTGCTGACACGGGCAATGCTCAGGCCGGTTCTATTGGGATGCAGCAGAAAGGGGAAGCAGCGGGCTGAGGCAACGGATCGTGCCGAAGAGCTGGCTAGCTTGCCAGTTCGCGACGACGAGCGGCAGGTCCGGCTCGACATCGATCGAAGCCTGGTCAGCTATCCGAAGGGTGCGCGGTGATTCTTCACTGCATTTAATGGCTTTTTGCTGACAGTGACCTCGCTCGCAGATGTAGCCGATGACCAGCGTGACACGCTGCGACAACGACTCGAAACCGCCATCTTGACCGTCTTGCGGCGGCATCCGGCGTTGCAGTACTTTCAAGGCTACCACGACGTACGTCCGATCGAACAGTGTCAGCGTCAAATGCTGACTTCGACTTTCACGCAGATCATCTCCATTCTCCTCCTTGTCCTCGACGATGACCAACTTCTACTCGAGACGGCCGAGCGTCTCAGCCTGCACCAGATCCGCGACAGCATGGGCACCGGTCTTGAACCGACTCTCGGGTACCTCAAGCTCGTCCACCGGGTTGTCGGACGGGTAGACCCACATCTGCATCGGGTTGTGAATCAGTGCGTCCCACCCTCGCTCTCTCTCCGCACAGCTGCTGACCCGCGGTCCACAGCGCCGCATCAATGCCCTTCTTCGCTCTCTCTTGGGCTCTCACCCTGCTGAGTCACGACATCGAGTCCGTCGCAGTCCTCGCCCGCTTCTTCGACTTCCTGCTCGCCCATAATCCCGCCATGATTTGTTATCTCGTTGTATCTGTGCGTTTACCTCACACTCCGCACCTACTCGATGCTGACGTCCACGCGCGCAGATTCTCTTGACGAAGAAGGAGGACCTCGTCGCCATCGCCGCATCTTCCGAAAATGATCCAGCGATGATACACTCCGCCCTCTCGCAGCTCCCGAACATCGTGCTACAGCACCTTTCGCACTCGCCTCCTCCTTCACCTTCACCGGCCCCGAAGCAGCCGGCTATTGATGGGCCAGACGATTACCTCTCCGAAGACCTCGTGTCATCCGCCTCATTCGTCGGCTCGGATTCCGATCTCCTGCGTTCGCCGACTCTCACGGCTACAACAGCCGAGATCGAGACGGAGGACGAGGCGCAGACGAGCTTGCTGGACGCGTCGGTCTCCAGCACCTCCGAAGCATTGCCATCTGGCACACGCGAGTCGAGCGGCATCTCGCGATCTACCTCGTCGTCGTTCGTGTTTGACGCGGATGACGAGTCAGGCTCGCTGCGGTACTCTATGGACGAGTCGCTCTTCTCCGATCCCGACATTGACGGTCCGGCGTTCGACCCGCTGCCTCCCTCTCGCACTCGGACACCTTCGCCGCCCGCTCGTGCACTCCGCACGCCTTCGCCCCAAACTTCTCGCTCTGGCAACGTCTTCACCTCCGCATCGCCTGGTGACGATTTCGACTTCGCTTCACACCTCCCTCCTCCTCGAATCGTCCTCGCCGCGGACCTCATCGCCCGCGCACTTGAGCTCTCGCAGCAGTACCCTCTCGAGCAGATGAACACTCCGCCTGTACTCGGACCGAACAGTTGCGTTTCGACCTGGAAGCGGAGTATGAGCGGCGAGTTGGGCGACGAAGCGGCTGAGGACATAGTGCGCAGGGGCGAAGGGATTGTCGACGTCTCGCTGCTTGGTCCGGACGCTTCACCAGAAGACGAGACGTCAGATGGAGGCGAGATAGGCGGCGAGGACGACTTCGAGCTCGTCGAGCAAGACAAGTCACCTCGCAAAGGTGGGAAGACTTGTCGACGCCGCTCGACCCTGAGCAGCGGTGCGGCGGGATTCAACCTGGGTCCGCACGGATGGCTCGTCGTCTCGGGCGTGGCGGTCGCGACTGCGGCGGTTGCGTACGGTGTCTATCAGCAGGGTGGGCTGCCCGGCTTCTCGCCTAGCTCGAGCGGGAGTGGGAAGAGCGGGACGGCGGGAGGTGGGGGCCTTGGGACTGCGGGTGTCGGGCTTGGACTCGCTGGAGGGCTGGGCGGGATCGGCATATTCGGCGGAGGCGGAGCAGCGAACGGCGCGGCTGTCGCAGGCGAGGGGAAGAGGCTGGTGTAACTTTCGCCTCTCCCGCAATCCGCGCATTCCTCTGATAATCGTCGAACAGATAGCTATGGTTACAACGTTGCGAGAGTGCGTGTAGAGTGTGCCCCAGACCACCTTCCCTCACGCCTGGGGCTGTCGCTGCTGCTGGGCCTGCGCCTGTGCTTCCCGTTCCCGCGCCGCCTGCTGCACTGCCTTCTCCTGCTTCTTCTTGGCGGCTTCGTGTGCGTCCTGGATCTGCAGGGGGGGTGTTCAGGTCAATGAGGGAAGACAGGCGAGAGGGGAACAGTTGGGGTACGCACGATTTCGCGGAGGAGCATGCCAAGTTCGCCAATCTTCTGTGGTCGCATGCGGAAGAGGTACGCGTCGAGCCCGCCGCACTTGTCGATGGTGCGCAATGCGCTCGTCGTGACCCTCAGCTTGAGATGGCGCCCGAGGGCCTCGCACCACAAGTTCTTCTGCTGCACATTGGGCTTCCACTGCCGGCGAGTCTTGACTGCGATCTTCTCGCCGACGTTGTTGCCCGACATGATGCTCCGCCCCTCGTACAGTCCCGTCTGGAGGCGCTTCGCGTTGAGGGCCGCCCGCGACGTCGCCCGGAAGACGGCGAGCGTAGGATGCATGGCTGGCGCGCTGTGGCGGTTTGAAATTGTGCAGTAAGCCTCTGAGCGGCTCTCCTGGGCGTGTCGAGCGGGTTGTTGAGGTTGTGGTCGAGGGATAACGAAAGTTGGCAACGACACTTCCCCTCGCTCTCCTCGATACGCTCTGGGTGGAAATGCTCGACGATCAGGTCATCGGAGTACTCGGTACATCGCTTTTCAGCTCACACGCGGTCCTCCCGTGTGCGAGCTTGGCGCCTGCATTTTCATCACTCGGGGGGTCTTGAGGGGCGACGGCGGACCTACGGGCACACGCTGGGTGGCTGAGAGGGTTGCAGTAGCTATACGGAGGACTGTCGGAAGGAAACAGGCCTTGTAACCGGGACGAACGACGAGCTGACCTTCACTCCCTCTCCTTACTCCCTGCGACCTCCCTCCTCTCCTCAGGCGGCGGGCAGTTGGGCCGCATGCTGCTCCAGGCAGCGTCGCCCATGGCCATCCCCGTCGTCGTCCTCGACCCCGAACTCACAGCACCCGCCAAGCAAGCCTCGCAGCCGCAGGTCTTCCCCGCCTATGCTTCGTCCTCCGCCCCGCTCCGTCACGTCGACGGCGCCTTCACCGACGCCGCCAAGATCCGCGAGCTTGCACAGCAGGTCGACGTCTTGACGGTCGAGATTGAGCACGTCAATGTCGCCGCGCTCAGAGAGGTCGCGGACGAGTGTGCGACGACTGGCGGTCGGTCAGGCAAAGGTATCAAGGTCTATCCTTCGCCCTCGATCATCGGAATCATCCAGGACAAGTACCTGCAGAAGGTCCACCTCGCCAAGCGCGGCGTTCCTGTCGCACCCTTCCTCCCCGTCACCGCCGACTCGTCCGCCGTCTCTCGCGATGATCCGCTCGCCTCGCTCGTCCCGTCTGTCCTCGAGGCAGGCGAGACGTTTGGCTACCCTCTCATGCTCAAGTCTCGGCACCTCGCGTACGACGGCAAGGGCAACTTTGTCCTCCGGTCCTCCTCGCCTTCCGACGTTCGTGCCGCCCTCGAAGCCCTCGTTCCCACCTCGTCCCTCTCCTCTCCCTCGGCCCGGCCCCTGGCGGACCGCCTGTACGCCGAAAAATTTGCGCCCTTCGTGAAGGAGGTCGCTGTCATGGTTGCGCGGGGCGCGTCAGGCGAGACGCGCGCCTACCCCGCCGTCGAGACAATCCATCGTGACTCGGTCTGCCACATCGTCTACGCGCCGCTGCGACCGCCTGTCGACCCGAAGAACGGTGTCGGGCCGGAACAGCGTGGGTTGAACGCGGTGATGGGCAAGTCGGTCAATGAGCGTGCGCAGGAGGATGCGCAGAAGGCGATCGATGCGCTGGGAGAAGGCGCAGTGGGTGTCTTTGGCGTCGAGATGTTCTTGATGGCCGACGGCGCGCTCGTCTCTCTCTCCGACGTCCATGCTTCCTAGCTGAATCTGCTACTACAGGCTCGCTCCTTCTCAACGAGATCGCCCCTCGACCGCACAACTCAGGTCACTACACGATCGAAGCCTGCAACGTCTCGCAATACGTCTCGCACCTCTACGCCATCCTTTCCCTCCCTCTTCCTCCAATCGCGTTTACTCCTCCCGCCGCCGCTATGCTCAATCTCCTCGGATACTCTGACTCGGCCAAGGACGACTTTCTCCGACCCGGCGGCGTTGTCGCCAAGGCTGTCGAGCTCGGCGCCGCAATCCACCTCTACGGCAAGGCCGGCTGTCGCAAAGGCCGTAAGATGGGCCACATCACCGTGCTCGGCACCTCTGACGCTGACGTGCGCACCAAGATCGCCCGACTCGCCGCCGCCCTCCCCGGCTCGTACGCCGAGCCCGACCGTGACGCCGATATCTTCGAGACTTCGCCTCACAAGCCGTTCTCGAGCAATCACCCGCTCGTCTCGATCGTCATGGGCTCCGATTCCGATTTGCCTGTCATGAAACCCGCAGCGCAGGTCTTGACCAAGTTCGGCGTCGAGTTCGAGCTCTCGATCGTCTCGGCTCACCGGACTGCGATGCGCATGGAGGAGTTCGCGCACAAGGCCGAGGAGCGTGGCGTGAGGGTTATCATCGCCGGTGCAGGAGGCGCAGCCCACCTCCCAGGCATGGTTGCGAGCGCGACATCCCTCCCCGTTGTTGGCGTCCCTGTTAAGGCCTCGGTTCTCGACGGCGTAGACTCGCTCTACTCGATCGTGCAGATGCCGCGCGGCATCCCTTGCGCAACCGTCGGCATCAACAACTCGACGAACGCGGCGCTCCTTGCGGTCCGCATTTTGTCGACCTACCAGCCGAGGCTGAGGAAGGCGCTCGAGGACTACGCTCACGACCTCGAGGACGAAGTGCTCGCCAAGGTCGGTAAGATGGAGGAGTTTGGCTGGGATGCGTACGAGTACAAGAAGAACTGAATGAGAGACGGCGGTAGCAAGCCAGCTTCATAGACGTGCTGTATCCCTTCTTTCGTGCCCCTCGCTGGTCGAGCGAGAGACGTAGCAAAACGCAACGATGCAGCGGGAGTGGAAGCGACAACAAGCGACTACGTACTACAGTGTACTGCTCCTCAGTCAGAGAAGTGAAACGGATCCTCATCTGCCTCCCTCGCAATCCCGACCTCCCTCAGTCCCGCCCACTCGTCACCCTCCGCCCAGTCCGGCACGTCAACCGCTGTCTTCTTGGTCTTCTTCGGCTGAGCCAGACGGCTCTTCGCCTGCGGCGGCTTCGCAAGTCCGCTCGACGACTCGTGCAAATCCTCCCGATTCGCGATCTCCTTCCGAGCCTTCTTGACCGAACTCGCCCGCGCCAAACCCTGCTCGCGCTCCTCGTTGGCGACCTTCTTGCCCTTGCCAGCGTGCGACAGATTCAGTTTGGGCGTCTGCGATGGTGCGGGAGACCCGGATGCAGAAGCAGCGGCAGCAGCCGACTGACGTTTGCGGTTGACGAAGGTCGGCATGACGATTGACTTGCGCTTACGACGCTTCTTCTTGCCGCTGTTGGCTCCATTGGTGGAAGTCGTCTTGGGAACCGGCGCCTTCTTGGCGGCTTCCGGCGAGGCAAGCGGTTCGTCATCCTCCTCGACTTCGGCGTGGTCAGTCGGGTCGAAGTCGTCATCGCGGGAGTCAACGTAGTCAACGTCCTCGCGAGCCACCAACCCCTCCCGATCGTCGTGCAGGCTCTGCGCGTTGAAGTCCGCTCCGAGCTCAGGCGACTCGATCGCTCTCCTCTTCCGCCCACGCTGGACCACCTTGTGCTGCTTCGCCGGCTCGTCATTTTCGTCCGCCTCTTTATTTTCCATCGGATCTCGCCCCCGCTTCGTCGTAGAAGACGCAGCAGCTTCGACGCTGCGAGAAATGTCCCACCATCCGTCGACGGGCTTGCGATCCCTGACCGGTCGAGCGGCCGACCCGGGGGTCAAATCGTCGGCACTCGACTGAGACATGCGACGAGGAGCGCTCGCCCGGTCGACGCGTCCTCTGGTGCCGCGAACAGCCTGAGCTGGCTGTGAGCCAGACGGTTGGCGGATCTTGCCGGCGAGCGAAGGACGACGAGGCGCCTGCTGCGAAGTCGGGGCTTGCTGATTGGTCTGAGGAGTTGCTGAGCTGGGCGAAATGCGGCGCCGTTTGGCTTTGGGAGGACGCGTCGCGTCTCTCGGGCGCTTCTTGCGCCGCGCTGACGAGTCGTCGCCTGACTGGTGTAGCAGGGTGCTGCCGAAGTTGGCTCCTTCCGCCTCCCTTTCAGCGGCCGCGCTCGCGTCGACCTCAACAGTCGTGCTCGTCCCGTTCAACAACCTCTTCGCGACAGCCTCGTCGTCGGACGAGTCGGACGACGATGCTCGGTCATTTGTAACCTTCACTCGCGCAGTCGGAGTGCACGCCTTTGATCGCTGAGAACTGGCTTGGCGCTTCTTGCTTGGGATAGGCTGGGCGAGGGGATCGTCCGACTCGTCGTCAAAGTCGTCCTGACTGTCGCCGCCGATGCCTTGCTGTCCGGCCGTCTCAGCGCGATCCGTTTCGACAGGAGCGTCCAGCCACGTCTTGCTGTGGACTGGAGGTGGTGGTGAATGAGCAGCGGGAGAGTCGAAGATGCTCGAGTCCACTGGCGACCGTGTTGGCGCCTTCGCGATTACAGCTCGCGCGGTGGACGCGGCAGGCGGGGCAGCCGAGGTTCGCGCGCGAGCGGGCCGTTTACGCGGCGAGACGATGATCTCAACACCGATGAAGGTCGACCCTCGACGCTGCGCCTTCTTGCCTGGCTGACGAGCCTGCGCCTGCTTAGCTGGTGCTGACTGTTGAGGAGCCGATAGAGTGCGGGCACGTGGTGGCCGCGAGCCTTGCGAGGGCGTTGACGAAGAGGGACCCTTCTGGACGTGGTCGACAGGACCGAAGACGTCGTGTGAGGATTTGCGAGACGAGTCGCTAGACTGCCGCTCGGCCTGCGACGGGCCGACAGGCGACTCTACAGGCTCTTGCTCGTTGCGAAGAGCGGAAAGGGCGGCGCGGGCGACAGGGTCGGACGCTATGGCGGCGGCGTCGCGAGACAGGATGCTGCCGCTCGGTGACCTCGGCGAGCGGGAAGACTCTTCGCTGAAAGGCTTCTTGTGCGGTTCCTGTCGTACGACTAGTCAGCTTCTCCGCCTCCCAGCTGGGGAGAACCGTCGACGAACCTTAACGTTCAGCGACACCTCCTTCTCCTCCTCATCGACTGCAGCGAAGTCGCTCGCCTGCATCTGCTGCGCCCAGTACTTGACCGCGAATTCAGCGCCGCCCTCCCACTGGTCTTTCGATTGCTCGGGCTCCAGGAAGTCCTGCTCGACGAAGGCGTGCGGCTCCGGCTCGACCGCCGCCAGAGATTCCTGCGGGTCCCGCGTATCCTGAAAGCCGCACGCATCATCGTGCAGCGAACTCGGATCTTGCTCCTTCGCATCATCGACATTCCGCCCAACTTCTGCCTTCTCCTCATCGACATTCTTCTCCTTTTCTGCCGTCCCCCGACCATCCAGCTGTACTGTGTGCGCAATGGCTTCGACCGCAGCATCGACCACGGTGCTGACGACGCCGGTCACAGCCTCGCCTGCCGCTTGAGCAGCAAGCTCAGCGAGCGCATCGCTGACGACGGGACCTGCGATCGGCTCGACCGCGCATCCGACCGCACGACTGACGACTTCCTCGGTCAAGTTGTGCGCCGCTTCCTCCATCGAGTCCTTCGCCGCATCGAAGATGGCGAGCTCAGGCGACTTGGCGGACGAGTCGTCCTCCGCTTGCGCATGCACTGCGGCGAGCGAGACGGGAAGTCTGGACGAGGTGGCGGCCGACTCGTCGTTCGGTCGTGTTGGCGCTTCGGACGGCGAATCGGCGAAATCAGCGTCTGGCACGAGGAAGGCGGATTGATCGCAATGCTGAGAAGGCGCGACGGGCTCAGCGGCCGCCCGCGCGGGCGGAGAACTCGACATCGTAGTCGATTCTTCGCGAGCGGGCTCAGGCTCGACGGGCGCGTCGGAGGCGTCGGCGATTGGCGCAGGCGGAACTTCGAGTGAGGACGTCGCTGCAAGGGCAAATTCAATCTCTGCGGTGGGAGCTGGATGCGGCGTCGGTTCCTTCTGCTGTTCCTCCACGGCGGCGGGGGATGCGGCCCCCCTCTCCCGCTTGTATTCGTCCTCGTCAATGACGCTGCTAGCGAGATCGCGCTCGACAAAGTCGCTGATCTGCTGAGCCGTCAGGTCGGCCGAGTTGTCATCGGCATCGCCCTCGTCGGCGGAATCGTGGAGAAGCGACGAGATGCCGCCTTGCGAGGACGGAAAGGCCGGCTCAATCGAGGAGTAGCGCTCTGAAGGTGCGACGCCTGTTGCGCGAGGAGATGCGAGGAAGTGAGAGCGGCGAGGCGAGGCGGCGTGAGCATGCAAGCGGGCGAAGGGAGATGCCGTTGGCTGTCGAGGCGGTCCGGCAGGCGGAGGCGGAGTCGCTACAATTCGTGCACGTGAAGCTGGCGTCGCATCCGCATGGTAAGATCAGTGCCCATACAGCGAGAGCGGGTGAACATGACTGACCTCCGTCGACGTCCATGAGCTCCGCGACCTTCTCTTCCTGAATCTCTACGACGACCGCCTGCTCCACACGCGCCCCCTCTGTATCCGTGGGTGCCGAAGGTTCGACGAGGGTCGCTGCCGACTCTTGGGCGGTTTCCGCATTCGCAGAGCCGTTCTCGGCGAGCTCGCCCGCCAGGGGTATCACCACGGTCTGCTCAACATCCATTTCCGCTCTCTCCTGCTTCAACGCCTCCTCTCCCGCCGTATATTCGTTGTCCCATCCGTCGCCCTTGCCCACGATCGCGATCCCAGCGTTGCCTGCCGCTCTCTCGAGCCTCGAAACGAGAGCAGGCGAAGAAGACGCCAGGCTGTCTGCGAGAGCAAGGACACGCTTGACGGGTGTACGCGCTGGCGACTTTGGCGCCGGCGGCTTCGTGGCAGGAGGGGATGGAGGAGGATGTTGCTGGAAGAAGGTGGACAGGACGGCGGCGATGGTCCTCGTCGAATCCGGTTTGAGCGGTGCAGCGCTCGTAGATGCCATGAGTGAAGAGGAGCTGGAGGGCGTGTTCGGGCGAGACTTGAAGAAGCTGGCAGTGAGGGAAGCGAGGCGAGCCTTTTTGCTGGACGGGCGGTAACGAAACGGCGTCTGAGCGGGCTGGGAGACGGTAGAGGCGGGAGGCGCTGTGTCGGTAGAAGTCGTGACGGGTGCATCGGCGCCAGCTTCCGACAGCGGAGCGCTTGCGGGGTGGACGGGATTTGCTGCGGGTTCGGTACGAGGGTCGCTCGCTTCGCTCGGCGGAGTCGACTGCGCAACAATATCGTCGACCTCGGCAGATATCGTCTCGGGAACTGCTGCTGCCTCCGTCTCCTCTTCCTGCGCAGTTTCCTCCACATCCACCTCCTCATCCTCGTCCTGACTCACGTGCCCTTCGTCTCGGTCGTTGCCGGCGCAAGTCAACCTCACGAGGGACGCATCCCCCCGCAGAACAGCAAACGGATCGCGAGCCCTTCGCGCTGCGTGCAGCTCCTCTGCGAGCTGCTTCCGCGTCCTGCGAGCCCGGGCAGGCGACTGGAATCCGGTACCGAGGTCGAAGAGCGAGTCGGGCAGCGGCTCGTCTGGTACAACAAGAGGTTTCGTCGGGCTCGACTGCTTCTTGGTAGGCGAAGAGCGAAGGAAGCGAGGAAAGGCGACGGAGAGGCGGACTTTGTGAGGCGGGAGCGAGAGGGCGGCGTGGAGGGTGAATTCGAGGTGCTCGGTAATGCCGTCCCTGAATGTGTTAATGTACATCTCGTCGACGCCTGCACGAACATCGCATTTAGCGTGCGGATGCATCGAAGCGAGAGGAGGGGAGGCAACGCACCCGCCGTCTTCGCCCTGTCCTGGGCCAACGGCCCCTCCAGCTTGACTATTCGCCTCTCACCATCCACCTCCGTTCGGAAGGAGTGCCTGCCGAGACGGTCCTTCAGCTGCAGCGCCACAGGCTCCTCCTCCTCGCCCCGCAACCCGAAGATCCAGACAGCCAGTGAGCGGTCGCCGGGCGGAGCGCCTGGCTCGATCGACGCGAACCAGCTCTTGAGCGTTATTGGCGAGCCCATTTCGGGCCGAACGAGCGGTGTGAGCAGGCAGCGTGAGCGGACCAAGGTCAAGCGGGCGAGGCTGGGGAGAGTTGACCTTGACAACAAGGTGGCTCGCTCAGATGCGCTCCTTGCTGAACCGCCTGGGCTGTACAGATTTTGCGCACGTGCTGCACGCTCGAGCGAGTCCACACAAGCCCCGCTTCGCCTCGCCTCGACCACCCCTCCCCCCGAAATTGATGAGGCCTTCCTCCTTGTTATCCTGCCCGGGAGGGTTCGAGGTTGGCAGCATAGGGTTTTTGGGGGCTTCCATCTCGCGGTAGCTGCCACCAAGGACGCGTCTCGGACCGGATCGACTGCGGACGGGCCCTTTTTCACAAGTTCGTCCCCCCTCGCTGGCGCTGTTGCAGTGCTCCCGGGCGATTGATGGCAGGGCGGATCATGCTGGCTTTTTTCTGGCTCCTCTGGCGGCTCGCAGGCTTGTAGGCCGCATGCTGAGCTTCCTCGGGTTTTCCTCTATACACAGCTCATCCGCCTCGCCTCCTTCGCTCGGTCCGGCACCGTCCTGGCTGACCCCTTCCCGGTGTTGAGGTTGAGCTGTCTGCCCACGAGTGCATACCCCCGAAAGAGGACTGGATGAGGACGCAAAAGGCGAAGGAGACAGGCGCACTGCGGGCAGCCGCCGTGGCCACGCTGTTTGACACGCACAGGACATTTCCAGTGGTCTAGGTGAGCTCTTGAGTCGCTCTGAAGACGCTCAGGAGACAGCCCGACGAGCGCGACAAAGCAAAAGAGTCGGGTTTCCCATAAACTTCTTCGCTCCCCTTGTGGTTCCTGACAGTCCGCTACGCTAACTCTCGAGTAGAGACCCTGTTCACTTGGTAATCGAGCTCGAAAGATGGAAGCCGCGACTTTGCTGCGAGTGCTTGAACGTATTCTTGCCCCTCCACCGCTGACCTTGTCCCGCTCGTTGTCCGCGGTGCGCGAGTTGAGTGGCTCGATTGTCCTAAATCCATTGCTCTGCAACACTAGCAGAGCCTTGCACGCCCTCGTTCACCCCACTCAACCCATCTCCACCTCAACCCGAATCCCCTCCTCATACACCCCACGATGGCTGGCGTGAGCTTCTCAGCGCCGAACTTGCTGCAGCCGTATAAGGAGGTGCTGTCTGGAGGTACGCCCCCTTCCGTCGAGTCGTGGTCGCGCCGCTCGAACCCCACTTGCGTCCAGTGATGACATGGCACTGATCTCGTTGGCGGGAGAACCGCAGGCCAGAACGACTGGGCGCTCTACACACTAGTCAGCAACCAGGGAGGCTTCTCGACTGAGCTCAAGTTCACCTCGAGCGGTGCGTCCGCTGGATCTCACTCACCGTCTCCCTCCTCGGCGATGCGACTCAGGACACACCACTCACGAGGCTGGAACGCATACTGCAGGCTCTAGCGGACTCGAGGAGATTGAAGACGAGTTCAATGATGGCAAGGTCATGTACGGCTTCGTCCGCGTAAAGGACGCCAACAGCTCGCTCCCCAAGTTCGTCTTGATTTGCTGGGTGAGCATCTCTCTCTCTCCCCTTTGAAGATAGTTTTCGATCGCAAAAAGATCTCCCGAAGGCTGAACCCGCGATCCCGCAGCTCGGCGAAGGCGTCCCCGACTCTCGCAAAGGCCTCTTCCCGACGCACTCTGCTGCTGTCGCCAAGCAGCTCCAGGGCGCTCATGTCACGATCCAAGCGCGCTCTGACAGCGATATCACGCCCTCGCTTATCCGCAAGCGCGTCGCCGACTCGTCGGGCGCCAAGTACTCGGTCCATAATGAGCCTGCGCAGCGCTACGTGGCGCCTGCTCCCGTCTCGTCGTCCTATGTGCCTGTCGGACGGCCGCAGATCTCGCAGAGCAGGCCCGTGGCACCGCCGACTGCGGTCGGCACAAGTTACGACTCAAAGCGCAACGAGCTCGCCGATATTCGAGCTGCTCAAGCCGCGAAGGCAGCCATTCCCAAGCCTGCTACGGCGCCGTCGACGTCCGGCATGACGGCGTCCGAGCCTGCGACGCCTCCCCCCTCGCACAAGCCGCCTGCGCCCATCGCTGCTCCTTCTCCGCCCATTATCCCATCTGCGCCGCCTGCCGCTCCGCCCATCTCGGCTCGCACCTCTGAGCAGATCCTCGAGCGTCCTGGACCAGTCGGCTCGACCTGGCAGCCCGTCTCGCTTCCCAAGCCGGGCAAGCTCGGCAACCGTTGGCAAGAGGCGGTCTCATCAACGAGAGAGGACTCGCAGGACGCAGGGCAGCCGAAGCCGACGGCGGGCTTGACGTGGAGCCAGAGGCAGGAGCTTACGAGGAAGCAGCGCGAAGAGGAGGAGGCGCAGTCGCGCGCGGCGGGCGAGGCGAATCTCCCGCCTGCTTCGATGGCGAAGACGGCAGCGGTCGCAGCGATTGGCGGGACCGCCGCTGTTGGACTCGCCGCTGGTGCAGCACTCGGTGCGGGCGCTGGTCTCGCTGGTGCTGCTGCTGTCGGCTTGGGCGCGGCTGCAGTCAGCTCTGCGGTCGAGAGCAAGGAGGACGAGGAGCAGCAGGAACAGGAGCAAGAAGAGGCGAGCATTCCGCCCCCTCCGCCCTCTCCTCCCGCGCCACCCGCTCCTCCTGCACCTCCTGCCCCCCCTGCGCCTCCCGCCCCGCGCGTGCGAGCCGCTGAGCCTCAACCCGAGCCTGAGCTTGAGGTAAGCCGGCTTCTTCATTCGCCGCCTGCCCCGATAGCTTGGTTGACGTTTCCCCTCTGTCGCAGGCACCGACCGAAGCCGTTGCCAACCTCTCGCTCGGCGATCTTCCGCCTCGTACCGCCACCTCCGGCCAGCGAGCACGAGTGCTCTTCGACTACGAGGCCGAGGAGGACAACGAGCTGTCGCTTGCCGAAGGTCAAGTCGTCGAGCAGGTGGATCAGGTCGACCCGGGATGGTGGCAGGCGAGCATCGATGGCAGGACGGGTCTCTTCCCTTGTGAGTCTGCTTCACATCATCCAGCCTAGCGGATAGTGTCGCTGATACGCCGTGACGCAGCGAACTACGTCGAGCTCATCGATGAGCCACAGGACGAGCGGCAGGGTGTACCAGCCGCAGCTGAAACCGTCGAGGCGGACGAGCGCCATGCAGACACCGGTGCTCCCCCTCCCCCTCCTCCGCCGCCTCCCCCTCCCCCTCCTCCTCCCATGGCGACGCGCCCCGTCGACCCTGAGCCCGCACCAGAACCTGGGCCCGAGCCCGCTGCGGACGAGGGAATCGTTGCGGTCGCACTGTACGACTACACCGCGGAAGAGGAAGGAGAACTGAGTACGTCCCACGCTTTCGTTCGCCCTGTGCGGCATTAACTCTCCTTCCTCTGCAGCCTTCACCGAGGGCCAGCGCATCGTCAACATCGACCGGCTGGGAGACGAGGGGTGGTGGCAGGGCCGGAGCGCCGAGACGGGTGCAGTCGGCGTCTTCCCGTCGAATTACGTCGAGGGGTAGTAGCATGCCTCTCAAACGTCTGCAAAGGACATTTGTACAGCTCGAACGGCTATAGCGAGTGGCTTCGTTGTTTTGATCTCGTCGCGTCCACCTCGCGTCGTCCTTGCCACTCCTCACCGCTTTCGCATCGCTTTCGTTGACTTGCTAGGCTACATCAAGGCTGAACAGACGTATTTGCAAGCCTAGCGAGCCCAGCGGCGGCGTCCTCCGTTCGACTCCCGCCTCGTCTCGCCCACCCCACCTCGACCGCCTTCCGCTCACTCGCGTACAGCAGGAGGGGCCGGCAATGGGGATCAGCGGGCTGCTGCCGCTTTTGAACGAGATACAGAAGCCGTCGCACGTCAAGGAGTGGAGTGGAAAGAGGGTTGCGGTCGATGCATATGTGCGTTGGATCTCGCCTCTCGCTTCGGCGCCTTATCAAATGAATGAGTCGCTGATGCGACTATGCGGTGTCGGCGTAGGTCTGGCTGCATCGCGGGGCATATGGCTGTGCACAGGATCTCGCCCTCGGCAAGCCCACCGTCAAGTACGTCCAGTCCATCGCTCTCGCTTTAGCCGCTTGCTTACACTATCATTCGCCCAGATACGTCAACTATGCGATGCACCGCGTACGCATGCTCAAGTACTACGGCGTAACGCCTTTCCTCGTCTTTGACGGCGGCCTCTTGCCGAGCAAGATGGGCACGGAAGACGATCGCGAGAAGTGCGTGGCGGCCTTGACTCGCTCTCCCTCATTGAAACTGACTGCTGAAGAATCACCAACCTGTAGACGGCGGTCGGACGCGCTGGCGAAGGGAAACGCGTTTCTCGCGGAGGGAAAGGCGGGACAGGCGCGGGAATGCTTCGTCAAGGCGGTCGACATCACGCCAGCTATGGCGTACCAGCTGATCAAGGTGTGTGAGGGGTCTAAGGAAGCCTTGATCGTTACCTAGCTAACGTGCGAATTTGCAGGCGCTGCGAGCCGAAGGAGTCGAGGTCAGCACTTCCTGTTCCGCACGTCAGTCTCCGCTCACTCGATTTCTCTCCGCAGTACGTTGTTGCACCCTACGAAGCCGACCCTCAGCTTGCCTACCTGGAGAAGTCGGGTATCGTCGACGCTATCGTCACCGAAGACTCCGACCTCCTCGTCTTCGGCTGCCGCAACGTCCTGTTCAAGATGGACGGTGAAGGCGCCTGCGTGCACATTTCGCGCGACGATTTCTCGAAGTGTCGCGAGTACAACTTTGCAGGCTGGTCCGATGCAGAGTTCCGGCACATGGCGATTTTGAGCGGGTGCGATTACCTGCCCAGCATACACAAGCTCGGCCTAAAGACGGCATACAACCTGCTGCGCAAGTACAAGAACCCGGAGAAGGCGAGTCATAGACACCTGCTCCCGCTTGCTCAAGCTGACTCTCCTTCCGCTCGACAGGTCATCCAGTTCGTGCGGTTCGAAGGGCAGCTCGACGTACCTCGCAACTACCTCGACGACTTTCGCCGCGCCGAGCTCACCTTTCTGCATCAGCACGTCTTCGACCCTCGGACCCGCAAGCTCACGCACCTTCACCCCCTCCCGGCCGGCAAGACCTGCGACGACTTGCCCTTCATCGGACCGTGAGTCTCTCTGCTTCCGCTGCATCACGCCCGCTCTGACGCTAGATCGTGCAGTCTGCTCGACGAGGACTTCGCGCGAGGCCTCGCTGACGGCGAGATTGACCCTTCCTCGAAGGAGCCGGTGGTCGACCTTTGTCCCGACTCTTTCCCGCTCAACAAGGTGCGTCTCACCGCGGCTTCATCTGAATGATCTCCCTCTGACCGTTCCTCAGGACGCCTCGCTCGCAACGCCGAAAGGCAATGCGTCGACCTCCTCGAAGCCAAAGAACGCCGTCACTCCCGCCCAAGGCACCGCCTCCCTTCTCTCCTTCTTTTCGCGCAAGACGCCTGGTGCCTCCGCCTCGCCGCCCATCAACCCCGTCAAGGTCGTCACGGCGAACAAGAAGGTCCAGCTTATCGCCCAGTCGAACCGATCTGACGATGCGAAGGAGAACGAGGCTGTCGAAAGGAAGAGCAAGTTCTTCGGAGCTACGGCGAAGAAGCAGGCGAAGGTCGTCGAGGCGGAGAATGAGGTCATCATTGTGGAGGAGACAGCTGTGGAAGTCGAGGAGGTCGAGATGCAGGAGGACTTACCGGCGAGCGATGCGGACGCCGAGGCTGCGCTGCGCGACGTCGAGCTGGAGGTCGAGCTTGGCTCCATCATCTCGGTTTCGCCGGCGGGATCTGCCAGCGCAGCTGCTCCGTCTGCCGCCAACAACGATGCTCCTGCCGACGAAGGTGCTGGTGTCGCCAGGACGGATGCTCGAGGCGGAGATGCGCTCGGAAACGCAGTCACGCCGGCACGACCAGCCCGCGAACCCTCCCTTCCATCGGCCATCTCTTCGCCCGCCTCGACCCCTTCGCGCAAACGCCGCAAACTCTCACATGTGCCGGAAGACCCTTCAAACATATCGCTCTTGACGGAACAGGACGATGCGCTCGTGTCCGACGTCGGCATCAGCAGTCCTGCTGCCGCAAGTACGGCAGCGAATGCTGGATGGGCGTTGGCGAGCGAGGCAGACGAGTTGTTGGCGAGCGACGTCCTGTCCAGCCCCGTCAGGCCCGTAGTCGACGGACCTCGTCGCATCAAGCGCGAGCTTGGCGACGAGACCACCTCGATGAAGCAGACTGCTCCGCAACTCGGCCTGTCCTCCGACCCGATTCTGCTCTCTTCCGACGTCGTTGATCCCGAAGACGTCTTCGACCGCACGCCTCGACCCGGTCCAAAGAGGATATCGCCGCGCCGGCGTAAGGGCCCGAAAGCCCCGGCCACGTCCTCCTCGGGTGCTGTCAAGCCGAAGCTTGTCCGGGACTCGAAGAAGAAGGCAGGCGTCGCAGTCCTTGAGGACACGTCGAAGGTCGCTGCGAAGACTGGTTCGGTCAAGAAGTCGCCGTCTCGCAACAAGATGTCGATTGCAGAGGATGAGGATGAGGCGATTAGCGAGGCGGTCAAGACTGTCGCGGCCTCCTGGAGAGCCCGATTCATGATGCCTGCGTCGGGTGTTCGGGTATGTACTAGTGCTCGTCTCGGAGGGTTCGATAGCAGCTGACACGCGCAAACTCGCAGACTCCTCGCGCGCGCGCAGCTGGCTTCAGCGGAGTTCCCCCGACGCCCATCACCACTCCGCGACCTTTTTCGCTGCCGAAGCCACACAAGGTAGCGGCGGACGGTCAAGATAAGGCGAAGGCGTTCACGACCTCGACCCGCATCCCGCTCTCGCCTCGCACGGCCAACCGTACTACATCGCTCCCAGCCTTCCGTGACGACGCCAGATCTTTGCAGTCAACGTCTGTCCGCCTTCGCAATGACCTCTCTTCGACATCGCCGCTGAAGAAGGCGCGAAGCTTGTCCTCGTCATTCGACATCGCACCGTTGCCCGGCCCATCGCCACCAAATCCGGCCGCCTCTTCTTCGCCCGTCATGGTGACGAATCCTCGCCTCCTCGCCTTCCGCTTCACCGGCACAGTGAAGCGCGATTGAGGGGTCGGCCCATCAACCTCGATCTTCGCAACGCGCATCGCGCGCAAGAATCCAGTACTCGACAGTCACCTCGGTCTTCTTGGCCCGCACGCATCAGCCCTGTGCATAAGTCGTCGTTGTGCCACATTCCGCTTGCATCCAGTCGTGTAAAGACACTAGTCAACGCCTTGAGGACGGCCGGCTCAGGTTCCGACCGCTCGCTCTACTTGTCGGTCGACTGCTGCTGCTCTGTGGCACTTGCAGTCGCAAAGCGATACTACTTTACGGCGGAGCAGCGTCTTCCCCCTCGCGCACCGAACCTGGCCGAATGCGAAGATCGCGTTTCAAGTTGCGCTTCGCCCATTTACCACAACTCGTCCCTTGGCTGTTCCTGCACTTTGCTACTTATTCAAGGTGCTCACTCCACGCTCAACGCATCGTACAAGCTCTCGCGCGTCTGCCGCACCTCCCGCACCTCTCTCCGACTTTCATCAGTGACCTCACTGGAGAAACGCTTTTCTCGCTCGACACCGCCTGGACAGCCCCGAGGATTGCACCACCAGCTCTCATTGACCTCAAAGAACATGGTAGTCAAGCCAAATCGCAGCGGGTGAGCTCTCTGCTCCTCTCATCCTTCCCGACCCCACCTCTGGCCGAAACGGGGTTATCCACGGGGTGAAGCGGATCAGCAGCTTTCTCCGGGTTGGATCGCTACGAGGAATGGAGAGCGAGGAGCTGAGCACACCGGGGAGGGCCGAACCGGGATCTTCCGCGCAGGGTTACGAGGAGAAGCAGTTCCGCCCGGCGAGATTCGCTAATCCAGTCGATTCTACAGCGGCGCCGCTTATCCTTCCGGCTACACGGACGCTGGTGATCATGCCATGATCGGCAACATGCGAACCTGCGCCTTGGTGTCGATCTCGGGAACCATCGCCCAGCTCTGCCTGCCGCACTTCGACTCTCCCTCCGTCTTCGCCCGTATCCTCGACAAAAACAAGGGCGGCCACTTCAGCATCCGGACCACAATTCCCACGCAGTCGAAGCAGCAATACGTCCCAAGCACGAACGTCGTCAACACCAAGTTCTTGTCCGAGGAGGGTGTCGGCCAAATCGACGACTACATGCCCCTTCCCGCGTCTAAATCCGACCCAACCTTCCTCCCCTGGCTCGTTCGTCACGTTACAACCATTCGCGGGACCTTGACTTTCACGGTCGAGTGCGCCCCCGCTTTCGACTACGCTCGCGCTTCACACGAGACGAAGATCGACAACAAGGCTCAGCGCGCTGACTTTATCTGTCCTGAGCACCTCAACCTCGATTTGCGTTGGGTCATCAGCGAGGGTGAGCACCCGAAGGATGGCGTCGCACCTCCAACGGTCGAGCTCGACTACCTCGACCTGAATGAGCGAGGCCACAAAGGGTGCGTCTCAGCGTTTCTTGCTCGGCCTGTATCAAGTTGACCCTCGGGGTCCTTCAGTCTTGGGGTCATCGCCCAGTTTACGCTGCACGAGGGTCAAAGCGTCACGTTTGTCCTCCGCGAACCGCCCAAGGAGGAGACGAGCGAAACCTCTGGCGTAGGGAGCAAGACGGCCAACATTCCCGACTTTACGAAGAGCGATCACGGCGACACGCAAGCGAAGTCCTCCTACGACCCGCGTCTCTCGCAGGCGTTCATCGATCGCCTCTATCACGACACTGTGGCATACTGGCTCAGCTGGCTGCAGAAGTGTACCTACAAGGGTCGCTGGCGGGAAAATGTCCAGCGGGCGGCACTCGCCTTGAAGCTGTTGACCTTTGCGCCGACGGGTGCGATCGTGGCCGCCGCGACGTTCTCTCTGCCCGAAGACTTGCACGGTGCCGGCAGGAATTGGGATTACCGGTGAGTTGATTCGCTTGCCCGTACTTGTCAACCGCTGCTCACGGTTCGCCCAGCGCAGCTACGCGTGGATCCGCGACGCGTCTTTCACGGTTTACGCCCTCCTTCGGCTCGGCTTCACGGAAGAGGCGGACCAGTATGTCGACTGGCTCAGCGGCCTGATGAAGACGAAGAACAAGGATGGAAGCCTGCAGATCATGTGCATACGGGCGGTCGTCTTCGTTAAGCAGCGTGCACTGACCCTATTTCATGCTCAGGTACACCATCCACGGCACGAAGGAGATTCCCGAGATTGAGCTTCACCACCTCGACGGCCACAAGGGCCAGAGGCCTGTCCGAATCGGCAACGGTGCCGCCGACCACAGACAGCTGGACATTTTCGGCGAGCTTCTCGATGCCGTGTACCTCGCGCAGAAGATGGGCCGCCCCCTCGCCTACGACGACTGGCTTCAGGTCCGCGAGATTGTCGACTACGTCTGCGAGATTTGGCGCGAGCCCGATCTGTCGATCTGGGAGGTTCGCGGCCAGATGCAGCACTTCCTCTACTCCAAGGTACGTCTCAGATGGCACCCTTGCATAAGGAGTCGCTCACAATTCGCGTTCGCAGGTCATGTGCTGGGTCGCCCTCGACCGTGGCCTGCGCCTCGCCGACAAGCGCTCGCTTCCCTGCCCGAACCGCAACAAGTGGCTTGCGAACCGCGACGAGCTGTACGAGCAGATCATGGACAAGGGATACAACAAGGAGATGGGCTTCTTCTCGCAGTCCTACGAGAACAAGGATGTCCTCGACGCCGCCATCCTCATAATGCCCCTCGTCTTCTTCATGACGGCGAACGATCCGCGCTTCCAGAACACGCTCAACGCCATCGTCAAGCCCAAGGACCGCGGCGGCTTGACAGAGAACAACCTCGTCTATCGATACGACACGCAGAAGGTAGACGACGGGACTGGCGGTGGCGGTCAGTTCCGCTCGTTGCTCAATTTCCGGCCGTTCACGCTCACCGAGGCTGTTTCGCAGAGGAGGGAAGCTTTTCGATGGTCACGCTTTGGCTCGTCGAGGCGCTTGCGCGTGCTGGGCAGTTCGAGCCGGCGCAGCTGTCTAAGGCTGTCACCATCCTCGAGGTGCGACTCCTCCAGTTGTGCTTTAACGACGTAGACCTTTCGCTGACCGCTGCCTCGCAGGACTTCCTCGGCTACACGAACCACGTTGGTCTGCTTTCGGAGGAGATCTCGAAGGGTGCGTTTCTCGCCTCCCCATGTCATGCACGCTTGCTCACGACTCGATCTTCCTCTGTGCAGGTGGAGAAGCGTGCGCATTCCCCTGGCTTTTCGTTCGTACTCCCCGTCCATTGACGAGTTTCTCTGACAGTCTCGGCAACATGGCTCAGGCCTTCTCGTTCGTCTCGCTCATCTCGGCTTGCTATAACGTTGATCGTGCGACACAAAGTAGAAACTTTCCCTTGGTCGACGCATGAAGTGCTGGCGACACCGTCGAACCAAGGTCTCCGAGCGCTCCAATGGTCGATGTGTATGGTCGACGCGGAGTCCTGTTGCCATCCATCAACGTCTACCCGACATGCAAAGAACGTTTATACCTGGCAGCAGCAGCGTCAGACCAGCGCGTGAGTGCATCTTTCGCCGGGCCCCTGCTCTCCGGCCCCTCCGCGGACTCTCCGGTCGTTGCTCGTCTCTTTCTCTTCGTCCTCCCGCTCTCCTCGCCTGTCCCGCTGCCCGTCGACGCAATTTGCACACTTGCGCCTGCTACGCTCCGTTGCCGGCCTCTGCGCCAGCGCTTCCACCGACCCATCCCTCACGCCGACTTGACTCGGTACCTAAAGCAGGCTCGTCTTGCACATTTCCTTGGATGGGATGAAGGCGGATGATGCGTTTGCTAAGCTGTGCCCGAATATCAACGTGACAACATACTGCGCCTCGCCGCCTTCGACCGGCACATGTTGCGGGTGCGTTCTCATTCACACAGAAGTTCCCCTACCAATGATCTCGCGGACCTTCTCTACGCCTCTTGAGCAGCATCTGCCCCAACTCGGGCATCTCGGGCCTCGGCGGTCACATTTCCCTGCTCTTCTCTACCCTCGCCTCCCGTGCGTTCGCGTCTGCGTCCCCTCCTGCTCAGGGTTGACCCGGTTTACAGTTACAGCCATCGCCATGGCGCCACAAGCAGCACCTACCTCACTCGTCAGCAGTCTCATACAAGCCAATGCCTATGCACTTACGACGCTTGGATACCTCTTGTCGGACGCAAGCGGGCTAGGCGAGCTTCTTTCAATCTTCTGGTTTCCTCCTTGCGCTGACGACCACGCTTGCACAGACTTCTTCCACGCCTCCTACGCTCTGATGCTTGCCTTCTCGTCCCTAATTCCCCTCGCCGCAATAGGTGCGCGGACAAGCATTCTGAGCGAGCGACCGTTTCTAATGGCAGTTTCGCAGCCGCAAGTCCACCATGGGCCATCACCGGACAGAAGTCGCCGGGGGAACGGAAGGATGAGGCGCAGCGAATGGTGCTCGACGTCGTCGGAGAGCTGGACCACTCGGAAAGCAACAGCGACGACGACGAGCGGCGGCACCTTAGGCGACGGCGGAAGAAGCGACGAGAAAAGCTAATCCGCATCATCAACGAGGACCCGGGACTTGTCCTAGACTTGGGAAGGTCGAGCCGACTCTGCGGCATCCCCAGCTCGCATTGGATGTTGTACATCGGCTTCTTCGCGTCGGTCTTACTGTGGGGCTTTGTTCTGTATCTCGGAGTGCTGGGCGGAGCGACGGGATCAACTCGGACAGCGTTATCACAGCCGAACTGCACGGCGGGTCTAGGCGAGTTTCTCGCTCGTTATGGGCAGTATGCATGGCTTACCACGAAGGGTGCGCGCAGGAGAAATTGCCGCGCTTATGGTCTACGCCGTAAGTTCCGCTCGACTCCTCCCCCGACCGGTAATTGACCGTTCACTCCGCGTGTCCCCGCAGAACATTGCCTTCATGTTCATCGGCATCGTACGGTGCCGATCTGCCTCCGGAGACCAGTACGCTGACTAGAGATGCGACAGGCCATCTTCGTCGCGACGATCGTAAACCACCTCGTGGGTCTCGCTTCTCTCGCTCTTTCGTCCACTCGTCGTTCACCCCGTTACTCGCGCAGATGCACGACGTTGCCGGCGCCCTCAACCGCCAAGTCGAGCTCGAATACACCGGCAGTCCTCGCCTCGTTTTTGGGGTTGCCTTCGCGATCTGGCTCCTCTGGTTTGGCGTTTCGTTCTCGCTCTACTTTGCGGCTGGCAACGCCAATCTGCTGTCAGCGGGCGAGTTCTCGTGGGGGTTTGGATCGGTCTTCTCGGCGCTGAGTGAGTGCTCGCCTGTTCTTCCTCGCGGAGGACTCGCTGATCTCCTTCTGTCCAGTGATCCTCGTTCCGGGATACTCGATCATCAAGACGCTGTTGTCGCTGAGATAGATCTCTTTGTACCCGCTCACTCGTGTTGTAAGCCCGTTGCGCGAGTACCTCTGGAGATCAGTACCAGCGAGAACAAACAAGTTGTTCGTAAACAAGTTGTTCGTCGACATCTGCGTGCTCGACTTCCGCTCTAGGGGAAGCAGTCGCCTCGTTTCCACTCCCGCCCTTCAGGCGCCTCCAGAAAGTGGATAGCAATGTACGATTGCGCTCAATGCCCGCGCAAGCCTCGAGTCGCCCGTCCAACTCCATGTTCACCTCATCGCCGTTCCTTCCCTTCCAGCGCCTCCCCCTGCACTCGCAATTCCTTCTCGATCTCCTCCCATCCCTCCTGATCCGCCACTCGATTCCGACGCTGGTCTTGAAACTTTGCCCACTTCCACTGGACGAGGTCGGCGAGTCGTTCGCCGTCTGGTCGGTCCAGACGCCGCTCGTATAGATGGTAGGCCCAGACGCCTGTTGAAAGACCGAGGAGGACGTCACCGAATCTATCAGACCGACGAGGAGAGGGAGATAGGTCGACGGGTGGTATGAGCGATGAGAATCGAGGAAGCGGGTGGAGCGAGTCCGGTCAGTTCGTACGCTCACTGCGAGTAGTTGATGGGCTACTGACTTGGATATCAGGTAGACTCGCGGCATTTGTGCGGTGTGGGCGTCGTGGTAGAGCGAGAGAGGTCTTCGAGCAGTTTGACTTCCTCCCACTCGCCGTCATGGCGCCCAGACCACGCTGGAGCGCCTTGCGAGGGGCGCTCAGAATGCTACACAGCTCCTCACGAGCCGCGCAGACACATGCAGCTTCTCCCGCTCTTCCTGCGACTGTCGCTTCTTCTCTCGCTGCTGCTCCCGCCGGGACCGACACAACTGGCGCGACGACCAGTCTGAACGGGTGGATTAGGTCCGTGCGGAGGCAGAAGAACGTATCGTTCGCGGTCTTGAGCGATGGAAGTCAGGTGGGCGGGGTGCAGGTAGTCTTGCCCAAGGGTTTCGACGAGAGGTGCGTTTTTCGCGTGTGCCACCAAGCCTGTTCTGCGCTGACGATCCTCACCTGCAGCCTCAGTGTCGGTTGCTCGGCGACGTTCAAGGGCAAGTGGGTCGACAGTCGAGGCACAGGACAGGATAAAGAGTTCAAGGTCGAGTCGGTCGACTTTGTCGGCGCCAGCGACGCAGAGGTCCGCAAATTTCTACTCTGCCGAGTCGTCCACTTACCCTGGCTACCTGCAGACGTACCCGATGCCGAATACGAAGCAGGGGATCCCGCTGCCGGCCATGCGACGGAACGCTCATCTGCGGCTGCGGAAGGAAGGGCCTGCTGCGATGGTACGGGCGCGGAGCGAGATGAACTGGGCAATGGCAGAGCACTTCCGAGTGCGTCTCGAACTCTCGAAATCTACGACGCGCGAATTGACGAGGGTACTTTGCAGAGGCAAGGATTCGTGCGGGTCGAGATGCCCATCACCACCTCGTGTGATTGCGAAGGCGCCGGTGAGGTCTTCCGAGTGGTCGAGGCGAGCTCGTCGTCTCCAGGACCAGCCGGCACCGCACCCGCCCCGTCCCCTCCTCCGCCTGAACCGTCACCTCCCGTTCCTCCACCATCACCATGCCGCTACCTCACCGTCTCAACCCAGCTTCATCTCGAAGCGATCACCTCTTCCCTCCCGCGCGCCTACACTCTCGCACCATGTTTCCGCGCCGAGAAGAGCGACACAGCACGCCACCTCCAGGAATTCTGGATGCTCGAAGCCGAAGTCGCCTTTCTCGATGCTGAAACGCCGACGGCGTTGGATCAGGTCATGAGTGTGGCGGAGGAGACGGTCAGAGCGCTTGCGGGGCATGTGAGGGAGATGCCGGAGTTTGAGCGGTACTTTGCGAAGCACTCGCCTGGGCTGGTTGAGCGGCTGGAGACGCTCCTCGCGTCAGAGCGCTACGTGCGGATGAGTTACTCTCGTGCCGTGGAGTTGCTGCAGGAGCACGCGGCGGCACACTCAGAGGCCTTCGTCTTCCGCCCGACCTGGGGCAGCGGGTTGCAGACGGAGCACGAGCGGTGGCTCGCCGAGGAATACGTCAAGGGACCATTGTTCGTCACCGACTACCCTACGACTCTCAAGCCTTTTTACATGCTCCCGAACGAGCGGTCCCCGACTGAAGACAGCTCGCGCCAGACGACCGCCTGCTTCGACCTCCTTGTCCCGTCATTGGGCGAGTTGGCAGGCGGATCGCTGCGCGAACATCGGCTGGACAAGCTCGTCGCGGCGATGGACACCCACGGGCTCGACCGCGATGCGTACGAGTGGTACCTCGACCTGCGGCGGTATGGGACGACCCGGCATGGCGGGTTCGGGCTCGGGTGGGAGAGGCTCGTCGGGTTGCTGACGGGCGAGAACAACGTCAGGGAGTGCACGGTGTTTCCTCGGGCGGCGGAGGGCAGTCGTTTCTAGCGAGTGCGGAGGGGAAGGTGGGTCGTTCGATGCGGCGGCGCGTCAATAGATGCATGAATGGATCGTACGATGGTATAGACTGCATTCAACGGTCGTCAGAGCGTGTAAACTGCGCAGATCCCGCGAAAAGGCGACAGGTTTGCATGGGTCGACCGTCGCGAAGTCGTTAGACCTTGTTCTTGTCGTCGCTCTTCTTCTCGCTCTGCGCCTGTCCCCGTGCTTCGACAGCCTCACGAGCGCGTTCTCAACCAGCCCTTTCACCCGTGCCCGCCCTCCAATCGCTCGAATCGGCCCATTCTCCCTCCTTCTCCTCGTTCGAAATGTCGCCTGCTCCCTCGTCGCGCTTCCAGCCGCACATGCCCAACCCGGCGACCCGTCCTCAGAATGTCGGAATTCGTGCGTCTCATCTCCGCCTTTGAACGAGCGCGAGCTGACGAGGTCGCACCCCGGCAACCTCCCTCGACCCCCAACACGCCTCGTTCTCGCTCGACAGACGCGATCGAGGTCTACTCGCCCATGAGATGCATTGACGAGGCTGATCTCGAGCGGTTCGACGGCGTGCCCGCTGGGAAGTACACTATCGGACTTGGACAGGAGCGCATGGCCTTCTGCGACGACCGCGAGGACATCAACTCGTTCCTCCTCACCGGTGCGTCTGCGCTCTCTGGGCTCTCGTATTCTCTCGTTGTTTGGGCGCTGGGTGACGGGCAATGAGGGGGACAAGGCTACATGGTCAAAGCGGTGGGAGGGAACGTTCGTTTCGTCGACCCCCGGTCCGGCGACAGTAGGCGTCGACGGGCGTTGTTCTTTGGGGGAACAGGCGTAGACAGACGCAATATCCAAAGATGTCCAGGCTGACGCAAAATGGTCGTGCACACAGTCACCAAGACGCTCCTCGAGAAGTACGAGATCCCTCCCGCGTCTATTGGCCGCATCGACGTCGGCACCGAGACGCTCATCGACAAGTCCAAGTCGGTCAAGACGCTCCTGATGGACCTTTTCCCGGGCAACTCGGACATCGAGGGCATCGACAGCAAGAACGCGTGCTACGGAGGCACGGCTGCCCTTTTTAACGCCGTTAACTGGGTCGAGTCGAGCAGCTGGGACGGCCGTTACGCGATCGTCGTTGCTGGCGACATTGCCATCTACGCCGAGGGCGGCGCGCGACCGGTCGGCGGTGCCGGTGCTTGCGCCATGCTCATCGGTCCCAATGCACCCCTCGCCCTCGAGCGTGCGTCGCATCGGTTCTGTCCTTCTCCGCGCTCTTGTTGACAGCTTCCATCTCGCAGCCGTCCATGGCACGCACATGGCCAACGTCTACGACTTCTACAAGCCGCACCTTTCATCCGAGTACCCCGAGGTCGACGGCCCGCTGACGCAGACGTGCTACCCGACCGCTCTCGAGATGTCGTACGACGCGTTCCGCACCAAGGAGTCGCGGCGACTCGGCAACTCGCAGGGTGACAAGAAGGATGTCTCGCTCGACGACTTTGACTACGTTTGCTTCCATTCGCCGTACGGCAAGCTCGTTCAGAAGGGCTTTGCTCGCTTGGTGCGTTCTGTTCAGGTCCGTGCGAGACTCTTTAGCTGACTCGCACAACTTCACAGATGTACAAGGACTTCCTCTCGAACCCCGACGCCGAGCGCTTCTCGTCCGTGTCCAAGGCGTTCCTCGAGGCTGAGCGCGCGTCCAACGTCCTCGACAAGGAGATCGAGAAGGCGTTCACCACGCTCTCGTCCGCCGACTTCAAGGCAAAGGTCGGACCCTCGACGCTGACCTCGAAGCGCCTCGGGAACATGTATGCCGGCTCGGTTTACGGCGCGTTCGCCTCGCTCCTCGATACGGTCGACTCAAAGACGCTCCAGGGCAAGCGCATCGCGCTGTACTCGTACGGGTCCGGTCTCGCCGCATCGTTCTTCACCGTCCGCGTCAAGGGCGACACGAGCGAGATTCATGACAAGCTCAAGCTCAAGGAGAGGCTCGATAAGAACCAGGTTCGCAGTTGCGAGGAGTTTGTCGAGGCGCTCAAGGTGTGCCCGCTTTCGCCCTCTCTACCGCGAGCGTGGGCTGACGAGACTTGCGACGAAATAGCTTCGCGAGGAGAAGCACAACATTTCGGACTACACGCCCTCGGGCCGCATCGAGGACATCCCCGTCGGCGCCTACTACCTCCACCACTGCGACTCGAAGCACCGCCGCGTGTACAAGATTCGCGGGCACGAGGGCGAGCAGGACGTAGTAGTCGAGTCGGCGAATGGCAACAAGCCGCACGTCGCGTAAAAGGAGAACTGCGCAGGTCGTGGATCTCTTTCTCTCTCTGGATATGGTATTTGATAGACTCTCGGTCTTTTATTGGGGTTGGTCGCAAGGAAAGGAGGAGGGGAAGAGGAAGTCGTCGTCGTTTCGCAGGTTCCCCTCTTTCTCAGACGGCAGCAATAGCAACATCGCTCAGTATGCACACGTCGAAGGCTTTGTTCATTCCATTCCTTGCGAGGGACATTGTAATCTTCGCCTCCTCGTCGTCGTCGCATGACATTGCACGCTTCACACTGGCCACGCTGGCTTGGCAGCTCCCTGCGCCAGTGACCATGCAGGCAACCACGTCGTCCCAGCCCGACCGTCTCCTGCTCCACCGCTCTCGCGCTGCCGCTCCCTCTCCCTCTCACGGAAGTGACAGCACCGCACCCGCTCGCGCCATCTCCCCCTCGCACGAACCGCGGCTCGACAAGCGCTCTGATGACTGGAATGCGGATGTGACGGGTCAGGCAGGACAGTCGGGTACGCAGGCGAGCGGGAAGGGTTACTTGCTCGACAAGGTGCGTTCGCGCGGAGCAACGTGTAGCTGTCGCTGGGAAGGCCTCAGGAGCTGACGTGCAACTGCTCGTGTCGCGCAGGGCGTTGAGGAGGAGCCGCCATCGTCGAACCGAGCCGACCACATCGTCCTGCTCGGAGTCTTCCTCCTCGCTGCGGCACTGCGGTTCTATCGAATCGACCATCCTTCGGGCGTCGTGTGCGCTCAAGCCACTTCTCAAGTGTTAAGTGAAGTCACTCGTACTGACGGAGAAGCTTCGCCTGAACAGCTTCGACGAGGTCCACTTCGGCAAGTTCGCCAGCTACTACCTTCGCCGCGAATTCTTCTTCGACGTCCACCCGCCTCTGTGGGTTCCACCTCATTGAGCTCGTAAGGATTGCTCCAAGATACTGACACACTTTCCTGCCTACAGCGCGAAGCTCCTCCTCGCCTTCCAGGGATGGTTGATCGGCTACGATGGCAGCTTCGAATTCGAGAACATTGGCGACTCGTACATCGACGCCAAGGTGCCCTACGTCGGCCTGCGGACGCTCCCTGCCTTGCTGGGAAGCGCCATCCCGGCTGTCGTTTACGCGATCATGCGGGAAAGCGGATACCCTCGCGTCGTTGGCTTGTTCAGCGCTTGCTTGGTTCTTTTCGGTGCGTCCGCTTCCACAAACCTTTTCATCATCGCTCGCTGACCTTGCCCCCGTAGACAACGCCCACATTGCCCAGACCCGCCTCATCCTCCTTGATGCCCCGATGATCCTCTTCATGGCCCTTGCATTCTACGCCTACATCCGCTTCCACAAACTGCGGTACTCGTGAGTACTCAAGACAAGACTCTGGAACGTAGCTCCGCTGACTTGAGAATCTCACAGCGAGTTCACGCGGCCGTGGTGGACCTGGATGACCCTCACCGGCATCTTTCTCTCGCTCACCATCTCGTGCAAAATGGTCGGCCTCTTCGCCTTCCTTGCCGTCGGCAGCGCAGTGGTCTACGACTTGTGGAACATCCTCGACGTCCGAAGAGGCCTGACGATCGTTAGTTCCCCTTTTATTCACTCGTCCGATCTCTCACCTAATATTCCCCGATCTCGTAGGAACACGTCGCTCGCCACTTCTTCGCGCGTGTCATTGGCCTCATCATCGTCCCGGCAATTGTCTACCTGTTCTGGTTCTGGGTTCACTTTGCCGTGTTGACCAAGTCGGGAACCGGCGACGAGTTCATGAGCCCAGCGTTCCAGCAGACGCTGCTTGATAGTCCGTTGACGGCATTAGCGGAAGGTGCGTCGAAGCGGCTATCGGCAGACAAGAGGTCGCGTCTGGACCGTCAAGCTGATCGACGGCTGGGATCTTCTCGCAGAGATTCGCTACTACGACACGGTAATCATCCAGCACAAGGGCACAAAGGCGTTCCTGCATTCGCACCTGGACCGCTACCCGCTCAAGTACGACGACGGTCGCATCTCGTCGGCCGGACAGCAAGTCACAGCCTACCGCTTCAACGACACGAACAATCACTGGATCGTCGAGCCGACCAAGGAGCTCCCTCCTTCCGGCCGCGGTCGCGTCGTCCGCCACCAGGATATCATCACGCTTCGCCACGTCTTGACCAACACGACCCTGCTCACGCACGATGTCGCCTGCCCGACAATGGCGACCAACACTGAGTTCACGACCTGGGACGGGCAGTGCGCGAGCGAGGAGGAGTGCGAGGCCAAGACGCTCGACACGCACTTCCAGCTCGAGATTGACGACGCGCACGAGGGCCAGCAGTGGATGACCAAGTCGTCCCACTTCCAGCTCGTCCATATCCCGACTCGCGTCGCCATGTGGACGCACGCCGATCCGCTGCTGCCGGAGTGGGCGTTCAAGCAGCAGGAGGTCAACGGCAACAAGAACCTCAAGGACCGCACAACGTTCTGGGCGGTTGATGAGATCGTGCGCGACCCGAGTGCGCTCGGGCGTTCCATTTTGCAGTTCGTCTTACTAACGGCCTGTGCCGCTCGCAGCCAAGCCTGATTTCCTGCGACCGAAGAAGGAGCCGCGCAAGCCGACCAAGATGAACTTCTTCCGCAAGTTCTTCGAACTGCAAGTCCTCATGCTCCAACACAACGCCGGCTTGACCGATTCGCACCCCTACGCCACGGGTCCGATCAATTGGCCGTTCCTCCTGAGCGGGATCAGCTTCTGGACAGGCGGCACGAACGAACGCCAGCAGGTCTACCTCATCGGCAACGTCGCGGGATGGTGGATTTGCATCATGGCATTGTCGATCTTCGTCGGTGTTCTCGCTGCGGACCAGCTGGCGAATCGCCGCGGCTTGACGCCAATTCCGACTCGTGAGCTTGTCCGGCACCTTTCCCCGGTCCGCGAGCTGACCGCTTTCCTCCTCGCAGCCATGCGGAACCGGCTATACAATACGGGCGGCTTTTTCCTCCTCGCATGGATCTACCACTACGCACCCTTCTTCACCATGTCGCGCCAGCTTTTCCTCCACCATTACCTCCCCGCCCACCTCATCTCGGCCCTCGTAGCCGGCGTCGTTTTCCACTTCCTTTTCTGCGGCGACACAATCGATTACCCCGTCTCGGTCGCCGGCCCGCTCACCCGCCGGCGACCACGCACGCGCGCCAAAGTCGGCAAGGGCATGAAGATCGCGTTTGTCGTCGTCGTTGGCCTGCTCGTCGCCAACTTTGCGTTCCTCAAGCCTCTGACGTACGGGACGCCGAGTTTGACGCCCGAGCAGGTCAACCGGCGACGAATGCTCTCGAGCTGGACTCTGGTGCGTCCGCTACTCACTCTCGTCGAACTCGGTAGCTGACCTTGCGCGTCTCTCGCAGCATTACGCCAAGTAGCTTGTCGTCTAGGTCTCGCTTGCAACCGCAGTACCGCCTCCGCATCACTGAGAAGATCCGAGAGAGAAGCGGGTATGAAATTGTGAAATAAGAGAGGGAATCGTCTAGAGAGCTGCCAAAAGTGCGCGGGGGTACGAATGCGAATGAGCGAGAGGAAGAGAAGTGTACAGATACCGAATCACTGCGGTCGTTCGACGAGGCTCGTCTTGCCGCCGTTCCAAGCCGCGACCCGCAACTCGGACAACAAGCTGACCTGACTGCCGGACGTTCCGACGAAGTGCATGCCCAGAGAGAGGATAGCCTGGTCGATGGCCGCGTCTGCCCAGCGCGCTGCATCGCCGTACTTTTCTTCGAGGACGGCGGTCGTGTTGAGCGCGCGGTGGTCGATGCGGAACCAGCCGAGCGAGTCGATGTGGGAGAGGAAGTCGATGTCATCTTGCTCGTCGGTCGTGACGAGGACTGCGAGACGGCAAGAGTATCCAGCAAATGCGTTATGAAGGAAGAGGGGGAGCCAACACACCACGAGTTTCGGTAGGCGACTCGGCAAGAAGCGGGTCGACGAGCTCGACGTAGCGGCCGATCGCAGGTGTGCAGTTATTGCCCGACGAGCACCAAGTCTTGAAGTCGCCTCGTCGGAGGTGGACGGTGATGAGGTGCTTCGGGATGTACGCGAGGTCGAGCGTTCTCCGCACGCACGACTTGGCGATCTCCCAGACTTCCTCCTTGAACTGCGGGAACGAGAGTTCAGCGAAAGAGGAGTGGGGGAGAAGGGCGGAAACGAGAGACGCACGTCGATGTACTGCCCAATCGCCCACCATTCTGCGAAAAGCGAGCATCAGTACGGAGCCGACCGATGGCAGCGCGAAGCGGGTGCACCAGGATGCGTCCCTCGTGCTTCGGGAGCGAGCATCCGCTCCCGATCGCCATCCAACTCTTGATGACCCTTGAACGAATTCGACCAAGACCAGCCCGTCGCCATCGCTCCAGCATGTGACAAGTCCCACAAGTTGCTGTAGCAGAGCAACTGCGAGTCGAGCATGTTGGCGGGTACCTTGCGCTTCTCCTTCTGCCCAAAGATGCGCGTCTCGTTGATCCGTTTCTCTTCGTCAAAGTCCCAGAGCACGAACGACTCGACGGCATTGGCGAACCAGCCATTCGCTCGGGGGACTCGCCAGATCGTCTGCTCGAGGTTGTGCTCGTCGAAGGAGCGCTGCGAGGCGAGAAAAGCATCAGCGGGTAGCGAAGACGAGCCGAAAGATGAAGGACGTACGCCTCCCTCGAACGGGTTGTTGCCCATGTAGCAGCCAATCTCGTCCCGCCGAGTAATCGCATGTACGCGGTCGAGCGGCTTGACGTCGTCCCAGTTCACGAAAAGGGCGCCGCGCTCTTGTCGGAACTTTTCCATGTCGAGGAGGAGGTCGAGCGTGATCATGGAGTCACCGTAGTGATCATTATCGCGGAAGCTGGGGCTACGCGCGCACTATCGTCAGCTTGGCTGTGATGGGAGAGCGTATGAGGCTGGACGAACACGATGGCGACTCGTTGAGTGAGATGCGCGAGGTAAAGCAGGCTGAACGCCGTCAACACCTGCCCGCTCCAGCCGCTCCATGAGTCCAGGGTCTGTGCACCGTCGCAAAGAGTCAGCGTGCGAGTCTAGCACGCCGAAGGAGGAGACGGGACGGACGAGATAGCGCAAGTCGGGTCGGAGAGCGTCAAAATACGACCTTGCGGGCGCATCGGCCGTGAGAAGCTGTAGGCGAGCCCGTCGGTGACATGCTCGAGGTCTTTGAGAGCAGTCAGACGCACGGTCGAGGCATTCGGCACCGTCCCAGCATCCCGCACGACCCTCAACACCGACGGCGGTCCAAACGACTCCCTCCTCGCGCTCATGTCTGGCGGGTGCGCCCGTCGCCACAGCAGGACGAGCACGAGCAAGGACCCGAGTGCGGGCACCGCCATGGCCTTCCACCGCTCCGCGCCCATCCTCCTCATCCACCCCGGCTGCCCAGCGGAACGGGTCTTCTCCTGGTACGCTCCTCCCAGCTCCGCGTCGCTCGCGTTAACTGCGAGGCTCTTGTAAGGCGTCATTCGCCCTATGAAGCCAGCAACCACAGCACGACGAGCAAGGAGAGAAAGCAAGTGCCACCGAACTCGTCCCGAGCAGAAGTCCCGCTGGGTTACGGCCCGACGGATTAGACAGCAAACCTAAAACGATCAGTATGGTTGCAACAAGCGAAAGTAGTCCCACATCCACAAGCAAAACAGCGCTCAACGCTTGCCAGCCTTCTGCTACTTCTTCCGCAGGCGCCGCCGCTGTTCCTTCGACGAGGTCGGCGCGTTGCTCGCCGCTTCTGCCTGCGCATTCTTCGCCGCTTCTTCCGCCGTCTCGGCGAGCGACGTCGCGTGCTCGTACGCCTCATTCTGCGAGGCCGGAGCACAGAGTCAGCGAGCGCGAAGCGACGAGATGCGGCAGACTTACGATTTCCTCCAGGGTCGAAGCGATCGACTTGCCCTTCGGCGCGTCCTTCTTGCGCGTCGCGCGAATGGCGGACGGGTTGAGAAAGAGGTGGTCAAAGTCGTGCGATTCGCCGAGCAGGCGCAAGTGAGGACGGTCGATCCAGGCGCTGCCAACGCTAAGGTTAGCGCCAGTCTCAAACAGTAAAGCCGTGTGGGAGACGCACCCGGAACGCTTGCCGTCGAAGAAGAGAACGGCGACGGCCTTGTTCGCACCCTTGGTCGGCGCGCTGTCCTTGAGCCACTTGGGCGTGTCGGCGGCCATGAGGTCCGCGACTTCGGCGGGATACCAGGGGTAGCCGGCCTGCCGCGCCCAGACGAGAGTGCCTGAGGAGGGAAACAAGTCAGCAGGACGAGCAGACGGGCAAGCGCCGCAAGCGTACCGTCTTCGAGCACCGTCTTGTCCGTCACCCTGACCTCCGGAGCCGCGCCGAGCTCAGCAAACTGCTTCTCCCATTCCCTCAGCTCTCCGTCCGCATATTTGGAGACCGCAGGCTTCTTTGGCGACGGCTCGGCCTCGGTCTTGGCCTTCTTCGCGGGCGACTCGTCGCCCTCTACGAGCGTTCGCTTCTTCGCCGGACCCGCCGCGACACGTCGCTCGGCCGCACCCGCTTCGCCCTTCTTCACAGCAGGCTTATCGACGACGCGGGGCTTCGACGCAGGTGGAACCGTCGGCGGCAGGGGGGGCGGCTTTTCGTTAGGGACGTTGCCGCCGCGAAGAGCCCCTCGCTTCGTTCCTTCCGGCAAGACCCAGCTGTGAGCATTCCAAGGAGTTAGTCTGCTGTCGAGGAGAAGATGAAAGCCCAGATGGGGACGCACCCGCTCTCGAACATCCGGAACGAGACCTGCGGGTCGACGTCGCTCACGTTGAGGCCGTTGAGAGGCGCGGAAGGGAGGTTCGAAAGACGCGCGGGCGCAGGCGTCGCAGGCTCAACCGCTTTGCTCTTGCCCTTACCCTGACTCTTAGTCGAGGGTACGGAAGCAGCCTGCGTGCGCGTTCGACTAGGATCAGGCGTCGCAGCGGATATCGACGGCGTGGCTCCACTCCTCGTTGTCCTGGCGGCAGGCGCTGGCATCGCCTCGGCCCTAACCTCCGCAACTCGCTGCCTGCCATCCTCCAGCATCTCGGCCTTTATCGCCCTGGCTTCCTTGCGGGCGTTGGCCAGCCGCCTCTTCTTCTGCAGCTTGGTCTCGGCGTCCTCGGCCGGGATTGGCTCCAGCATCGGGTAGTCCTCGTCGTCGACATCCATCGCATGGACCTCGTCATCCGCCACTTCCACCTTCTCTTCCTGCTCATCGACGTCCCTCGCTCGCTCTTTCCCCTTCCCCTTCTTGCCTTTGCCCTTCCTCTCGCGCTCCTCCTTCTCGGCCTTCTCCTTCGCCTCCTTCTCATCCCTTACTTTCTCCTCCGCTTCACGCCTGCTCCGCTCCTCCTCAGCCCTCTTCTTCTTCCCATCCGGGTCGTTCGTGTCATAGTCGAACGCAAACAACTGCTGAACCGCATCAGGCGTCAATATTTCGGCGACGTAGTGGCTCGTGATATTCGGCGTCGAGAGGGGCTCGTCGAGAGCCTCGAGGGAGCCGAGGATGGGTTCGACCGTCTCTAGGAGTTTCACGGCGGCTTTGTGAACGTTCGAAGAGGACTTGTTGTATCGGCGGGCGTTGTTGATGACGAGTCGGACGTCGCCCTGTCGAAAGCAGGGTTAGTAGGCGCAGGATGAGCTCGAGGGGCGAAGACTCACGGAAAAGTCCAGAGCGGTGGGATAGTCGTGGCGGTCGAGCTTGCCGGACATGGTCACCCAGTCCATCGGGCACTTGATCACCTCGTGATAGTCCGGCACTTGCTCGCGGTCGACGGGCTTAGCAAAGTACTGCTGCTTGTCGAGTCTGCCCCACCAAAACTGTAAGCAAACGAGTGGTCGAGGAAGGAACGCTACGCACTTCTTCAGCTCGTCGAGCGCGTCCCTCATCGCCTTTTCCTTGGGGAAGACGAACGCCTCGATCGTGCGTTTGATGTGCTGCGCCCGCTCAAGTTTTTTTTTCTCGCGCTTGCGGACCTGCTCGGTGAGCATCCGTACCTTCTCGAGGTCATTGCGGAGGAGGCGGAGGAGTTCAAGCTTGCGCGCCTTGTCTTGCTCGGATTGCTGGCGCGAGGTGGCCGATGCCGTCCAAGGCTGCCAGAGCAAGCACGACAGTCAACCATCGCGAGCCGGCCGAGCATCAAATCCTCTGGAACGTACCTCGAGGTGGATACGCTTGAGCAGCGGCGCGCCTCTCCTCGCCTCGCGCTTCAAGCTCCAGTACCGGCAAATGACGTTGACGACCTCCTTCTTCCCCGCCATCTTGAGCTTGGCAATGTACTGCATGATGCGGTCGAAGATCTTGGCGGGAACGACGGGCGGGCCAGAGTTGAAGCTCGTCTTGTAGGCTCGCGCTGACTTGGACGTCTGCTTGTGCGGGAGCTTAAGCGTAATCTTGAGGAGCGATGTCGAGGCGGTCGGGTTGAGGTTCGACTTGCGGTTCTTTGAGAGGATGGGGAAGGGAGAACCGCTGCGAGAGGCGGTGGTCTGGCGAAAGCGAAGCGAAACGTCAGCAAAACTCGCACAGACGAAGAAGAGATTGCTCACTTCGCCGTGCTTGTCGCAGTACGCGCGCAAGTCCCCGCCCGCCGCTGATCCCTGCTTCATCTTCAGCTCGAGGCCATACTCGCGCGCGCAAGTCGGGTGGAAAGCGGTGTAGCACTGCCGGTTCGCGCATCTATCGCGAGAGATACGCTCTCAGTATCACGCCGGTCAGAAGAGTGCGAAGCACGTACTGAATGCAAGCGCCGACGCGCTTCTTGCAGAGGTAGCAGACCTGCGAAAGGAGCCTTCGTCAGCTTCGAGCCGCGAACCACGCCAACGCCCACTCACCAGCTTCCACCGACTCTTGGGAATGTTCTCAAGCCCGTCGACCGGCTCCATGTACACCGTGTTGCTGACGCCGGTTTCGGGAACCCAAATCGCGCAGAGCAAGTGCGCCCACTGGCCCGTCGTTGTCTGCTTAAAGGCACCGTACGAGTTCGGGCAGAGAACGCAAGTCTGCGGCGGACCGGTCGTAAATCTCAGCGAGCAATTGAGGGCAGTAGAAGTGGACGCACGACTGGCTTGTCAGGCGAAACGGTACACTTGCGGCAAAGCCATTGTCCCTCCGGGATGTACGGGACACCGTAGCAGTCTGCATTCCACGGCACCAGCGTTCGACAGACAGTCAGCATCGGCAGGATGCCCCGCAGTCCGACCCAGATGCCGGCGCGCACCTTGGTGGACCGCCAGGTTGCACCCATCGCAGAAAACGATCGCGTTCGAGTTCTCGCACTCGCCGTCGTCGCAAATGGCGCATTTGCTGTCCTCGCTCGGCAATGCGTTCGTCCGCTTGGGGATGTTGCGAGTCTGCAGCAGAACGGTCAGGTGGTCGCAAGTCTCTGAAATGGGATATCGACGAACCAGGTCAAACCACTCCTTCTCGATCTTGTCAATGACGATCTCGAACAGCTCGTACGAGATGGTGGCGAGACCATCTTTCTTCCGCTCGGCATTGAGCGTGTCGAGCCAGAGTTGGTCTGCGAGAGCACGACGAAGCATTCAGTGTCAGCAACCGGGCGTAGCGTGAAGCCTGCCTCATCGCATCTCTCACCTTGCTCGTCCATGTCATACTCGACCTGCTTTGCCAGATCCGACTCCATGGGTTCTGCGCGAACGAAACGAGGGCGAGTAAGTCGGGGACTCCGGACAGAGGGGCCTTGCTTCGGAGATCGGACTGAGTAAAACAGTGTCTCTGGCTCGGTGTGGCGTGCACACTGCACTCCGAGCCCTTCTGCGGTTTCTGAAGACGCGACAAACAATCCCCACTCGACGAGATTCAGAGCGACTCACGCAACCACCGCAGGTACCGCCCGGGCTCGCCATCCGCTATGCCGTTGTATGCGTCCCATTCCTGCCCGTCGTTGTACCCGAATGCGACGAGTTGCGGGTTGTGCACATCGGGAGGAGCGGGGGTGCTCGTGTCGACGACGCGAAAGTTGACGACCGGGAGCGCGAGTGACGAGCCATGAGCTCCTGGCATCCCTCTGGCGTGTCCAGCCAGTCCAGCCGAGCGGTGGGAGCGTGAGGAAGCGTCCCAGTGATGAAGTCGGGGAGGAAGAGGTGGTTGTCGCTCGACTGTTCGATCCTACTGCTGCTGTGAGGCTACGGAACTGCTTTTCAGGCCTATAAGAGCTAGTACAAGGCGCTCATTCCGCCCATCTTGCGTCACACCTCGTCTTCTCCTCCTCCCGCTCCGATTTCGAGATGCCGTCCATCACGACCCGCACCTACGCTGAACGGGCAGCCAAGCACCCAATCCCGGTCGCAAAGCAGCTACTTGAGATCTGCGATCGCAAGAAGACCAACCTTTGCGTTTCGGTCGACGTAACGAGCAAGGCGGGCCTGCTCAGGATTGCAGAGGCTGCCGGGCCATACTGCTGCTGCATCAAGGTGAGCTGAGATAGCTTTAACTAGGTCCCAAGAAGCGAATCTGACAGATCGGGGCTCTGTGGTAGACCCACATCGACATCGTCGAAGACTTCGACGAGGATCTCGTGCAGCAACTGCAAGCGCTCGCAGACAAGCACGATTTTCTGATCTGGGAGGATCGCAAGTTTGCCGACATCGGTGCGTCAACCAGTCCTGTCGGCCCCTGCTCTCGCTGACAAATCTCGAGACGACAGGCAACACCGTTCGATTGCAGTACTCGTCCGGTATCTACAAGATCGCCTCCTGGGCGCACATCACCAATGCCCACCTCGTTCCCGGCGAGGGAATCCTGACAGGGCTTGCATCTGTTGGTCAACCCCTCGGCCGCGGTCTCTTGCTTCTCGCCGAGATGAGCGCAAAGGGCAATCTCGCGACGGGCGAGTACACGGCCAAGAATGTCGAGGCGGCGCGACGATATGCTGAGTTTGTGATGGGTTTCGTTGCGATGCGGCGGGTCGACGAGCGGGAAGAGACGGCGGGCGGCGTCGCGCCGGGAGAAGGGGTGCGTAAGAATCGTTTCTTCCGCCGCAGGCTAGAGCTGACCTGAACCTCCACCAGGCCGACTACGTCATCATGACGCCCGGCGTTGGACTCGATTCGAAGGGCGACGGCATGGGCCAGCAGTATCGCACACCTGACGAAGTCATCCGTGAATCCGGCTGCGACGTGATCATCGTAGGTCGGGGCATCTACGGCGGCGGCGACGGGAACCCGGACGAAGAGATCACCAAACAGTGCAAGCGGTATCAGGAGGCGGGCTGGAGGGCGTATGAGGACAGGCTGCGGCAGTGAACGAGGCAATCCTCTCTAGACTTGCGATGCGGTTGTGAAGCTAGACTTGGACGACAACACGCAGGTGAAAACAGATCTACACTATCTACCGCCTCTTGACTAAGCGCTTCGGACCCGTCCCGACAACTTGGCTCGACGCAAAGTTGGGCAGCCATTTGTCGCTCGAAGACTTCGCCAGGGCCTGCTTTTTCGGGGGCGCGACTGCCGTCTTGGCGGGGATGAGAGAGGGGAATGGTGACGGCTGTTTCGTGCTGAGCCGGGCCGATGTGGAGGCATTCGGCATGCTGTTGTGAGCTGAGAGTGGTCGAGCGGGCGCCTTCTGCTTCCCCTTGGCTGCCGACGATGACGCAAAGTACGACGACTCGACGATCTCGACGTCGCTGCTGTCGTCGTCATGCCGCTCGCGAACGGGCCGAGCAGGCGCCTCATCCCCCAGGTCCCTCAGCTTCTGCTCCTCACGAGCAGCCGCCCGCATCGTCCTCTCGTCCGCATACTCCAGCTCGTCGCTTTCGTCGTCGCTGTACTCGCGCGAGACCTCACACTCATCCGTCGGCGTACGCTCGTGTCGCTTTTTCATCGGCGAGGCGAGGAGCTTCGAGTTGTTGTTGACCTTGAGCGTCGGGCCTGCAGCGGGGGGCGAAGGCGACCTGTACGAGCGGGAGGAGGCGGTTCGCTTGAAATGACGCGAAGGGAAGGAGGTGGAGGGGCCATTGGCGGAGGGAGAGTCTTCCGCGTCGCTGTCGGTCGCGATAATGCCACGCTTCGCCCGTAGTTCGGCCATCTTCTTCTTGAGACGCGCCAGCTGCCGCACAAAGTCATGTCAGCTTGACGGAAAGGAGGCAGAAATGAGAGGCCCTCACGCACGTCAGCCTCGTACCGCTTGTTCGCCCCCTCGACCCGCCTCCGCTTCTCCTCTTCCTGCTTGAGCTTCGCCTCCGCCTCCCGAACACTCTGCTTGGCTGCGACTCTCGCCTCGCTCGCGCTCGTTTCGGCGCGCTGCCATTGTCTTTGGGCGGCCTGGACCTGGTCCTGAGCGACTTGGCGGATCCCGTCTATGCTGGCGTTGATGCTGCAAACGCTCAACAGGTCAGCAAGGCGTTGCAGTGCTGATCGAATGCGGGCGGACGCACTGCAAGATCTCGCGTTCGCGTCTGTCGATTTCAGCCTGCAACTCCTTGATCATCTCCTGGCCGCTGTCGCCCGATTCGCGCAACTGGGTCATCAGCTTCTGCTTCTCATCCCGCCAGGCGATCTTCTCCGTCCGATAGTCGTTGTCGAGCTCGTTGTACTTGGCGAGGACCTCGTCGTGACGGCGCTGGAGTTCATCGAAGCGCTCTTCCGTTCGAGCGAGTTCGTCGGCTCGGATCGTCAGGTCCAACTCTTCCTCGAGGTGTTGGATCCTCGAGCGCAAAGCCTCGACGTCCCCTTTGACGTTCTGATTGACGCCGCAGCGCCTGCAGTTGCCCCGCTCGTCCCAGTCCAGCTCGACGCGGTCCCAGTCGACACGATTGCCGACGCTTCCGCGATGGGGATTGTCGGCCTCGTCGTCTTCCTCGTCGTCGTGCCCGTATCGACCGAAGTATGCGGGGCGCAGCAGTGGTGCCGGTTGTCGCCGTTCCTCCGCACGCTCGCGTAGTTCGTCGACGGTTTCACGAAAACGTTCAAGCGCCTGTCGCTGTTCGCGGACCGTGTTCATCGCCTTCCGCAGCTCGTTCCGCAGCCGAGTAACCTCGTCCACCCCAACCGCATCCTGCGATCCCTCCGACTCGGTCTGTGCCTCGTCGGTCTCATCGTCCGGGACAGCCCTCGCCTTGAGCTTCCGCTTCTTCCGCGCAGGCTCGATCGCCTGCTCGCCCGGTCCCGGAGGGTCGGACGAAAGCCCGTCCTTCTCCCCAGTCGAGTAGAGCGTAAGAAGAGGCAGGGGTTCTTGCAGGCGAGAGCTGAGAGTTCGTCTTGGGTTGTCGCGCTTGACATTGAGGTAGGTACACCGCATCGGACAGCCCTTTTCATTGGCCGTCCGATACCATGTCTCGAGGCAGGACTGCAAGCGACAAAGAGGGGTCAGTTTCGCATCCTCCCCTGCCATCCAAAGTTCGCTGTGCAGTGAAAGCGCACCTGGTGATAAGTGTGCCCGCAGTCTGTGACAGCCACCCAGTCACTCCCTCGTCTTGCTGGTGGACATTGCGGCGAGTTCGAGCAGTGGCAGATGGCACATGAGAGGCGCATGGCGAGCGAGTCTGAGACGCCGAGCGCGCGTAAGAATCAAGTTGGACGAGGTCTAACCACTCGCAAGTCTGGCGACAGCGTGTGCGAGGAACTGTCGGGGTGTTTGGTGTGTGGGGAAGTGAACTTGCGAGGTCGATGAGGAAAGCGGCCGGGCGGCCGTGGACAAACCAACAGCGTGTCAATCGAGCAGACGCAAGCAATACAAGGTGTCAACGGCCGAGCGAGCGATGTGGACGAGGGCAACCTCCTCGTTCGCTCCATCTCAGTCGTCGTGCCCAACTTCGCTGGAAGGAAGCTGATTCTGCCGAGCAGGTAAGCTCAGTTTGAGCACGCAGTCAACGAGACGGAAGGGGCGACGTCTCCAAGCCAGGTCTTCGCCTTCGCACGTACAGATCGCATTCCCACAAGACTACTCCTCGCCACTCTCTTCCTCAATCCTGCTGCGTCCCCTCGTGCTTTTCCTCGCCGTCCCCGCCTGCGACTGCCCGCTCAACCTGGAGCTCCTCCTAACCGGCGTTCTCGAGACCTCCCTCATCTCCGGCTGCTTCTGCTCCTGGCGCTCCGGCTGGACCGACGACGCGCGAGTCGAGCGACGCGTCGTCGTGCTCTGCGGCGGAGGCGAGGCAGGCTCGACAGTCGAAGCGCGCGAGCGAGTCATCCGACGAGCAGGCGTCTGCTGAGCGGTCTGCGATGCGCTCTTGCCCCGACTCGCGCGCTTCTTCCCCTGCTGCGCCGGCTGCTCCTCATCCTCCTCGCCGTGCTCGTCCTCGCTCTGTCCAGGAAAAGCACCAGGAGGCAACCTAACCGTCCTCCCCTCGTCGACCCGATCATCATTCGGCGGTTGGCCCTGCACAGCCCGGCGCTTGTCTCCCCTCGCGCCTGCACGTCCGCGTGCAGGCGCAGAACGACGCGAGACGCGCTTGGCGGTCGAGGGCGGAGCGGACTTTGAGGAGGAGGGTTCGGCAGCGGCAGCGATGGTGAGGGCGATGGCCGGGTCGAGCGCCGCCCGACGCGCAAACTCGTCGCTCTCGTCCTTTCCTCCTACCTTCCGCTCTGTGGCGTGAGTGCGCTCAGGCGATTCCTGCCTGACACCCCGCATCCCCTCATCCCCCTCCTCCTCGTCCTCCGAAGGAGAAGGCGGCGTCAACGGCATGAGCCGTCTCGGACCCGCCGGAGTCCGCGCCGGCGTCTGCCTGACGCTACCAAAGCCAGCTAACGTCGGTTTCGGCGAGGCGGGTGTTTCGCTTTGGGCGGGGCCAGCGATGGGGGGAGCAGAGGGAGCGAAGGCGAAAGGCGAGGCTGGAGTAGCCTTGACGGGTGTAGCGGGGGCCTTCTTCGGGGTTGCCACCTCTAGAGCGCGGAGGACTGCACCCTGCCCGTTTCTCAAAGCCAAAGCAGCGGGGTTGCGTATGAAGGGCGAGGCAGAGAGCGGGACTTCGGATGCTGTCGGCGCAGGCGCAGGAGGCGGAGGGAGCTGGGCGAGTCGGGCCGCGTTGATTGTGCGCGGCGCAGGCTGGGGTGCAGAGGCGGCAGGAGCGGGGGCAGGCGCCCAGGCGGGCTGCGTGAGAGTCGCCGTCGACGCCGAACTCGCCTCCGCCTCCTTCTCAACACCCATGCTCGGCGCCGCGGCGAGGTCCAACTCGAGCGACGCCTTCTGTACGGTGGTCAAATTGGCCTCGACGGCCTTGAGCAACCTGTCACGATCCTGGCTCGGCTCGAGACCCTTCTTGCCGCTCTTGCGCACGGAGGACCAGAAGCGCAACGCGTCGACGGGGCGGGATTCGGCGATCAGCTTCGAGAGGCGCCAGTCGACTGTCATAGTGATCGGGAGAGACGTGGGAGGGAAGGAGCAGAAGGAGGTCGCGAGGGCGTCTTCGGAAGGCGTAAAAGGAAGTGCGAGGAGGGCGGAGAGGTGCGAGCCGAGTGGGCGTCCGGTGTGGTTGACTGCGAGAATCAAGCGCATGAGTCGATGGGGACAAGGTCGGAATATGGCAAAGGCACCCACCGCCAAAGCACGTCTCGAGGATCGTCCTGGCCAGCTCTTCGCGTTCGCCTTCTTCCCGCCACTCGCGCGCCAAAGACCAAGCTTCCGCTACGCCTTGAGCACGCTCAGGCGCACACAGTGCCTTCAGGACGCACTTGACCTCGTCCTTGCCGTACGCAGCGAGGTCGATTTTCGCAAGTCGCCGGTAGCTCAGGACGAGTTCGGCGCGCTCGCTTGGCTCAGAGAGAGTCGAAAGGATGGCAAATGTGCGGGGCACAAAGTCGGGCGTCACACGCGGGTCGGCGAGGAGGCGAACGGCGGTGCGGTACTCTTCCGAGTCGAGGGCGTGGAAGGCGCGGATGGAGAGTCGGAAAGCTGGAGGAAGTAGGAGGTCTTTCGCGACTGCGGCGGCGGCTCCTGGAGTGGGAGAGAAGGCGAGGGAGAGGTAGTAGAGGCACGAGCGGGCTGTTAGGCCTGTCGACGACGCTGACAGAGCTGCTAGCTGGCTCGAGAGCTGCAAGAGCTCTGCATCGTCTGTCGGCGGGTACTGCAGAGATCCTGCGGGCGGCCATGCGTTCGTCAGCGTACAATGTGAGACGAGTTGAGGGAGAGGTCCAGAGACGCACCCTCTGGCTCTGCGAGTTGCAAGAGGTGGTCGATGAAGAGCTGCTGGTCTGGCTGGCGATGCCTGCGCTCGAGTATGCGCTGCACGAGCTGTGCGTCGATTGGCGGAGAGCCCCGTGTCGAGTCGACGAGGACGAACGAGTGGGCGGGCGTAGCCATCCCTGGCGAGTCTGTGGCAGCCGAGCGAGTCGCACAGTCACACCGACGAGTCCAGTGAGTCTCCTGAGCGTGGTGGTCGTGGTGTAAGTTGTCCTCGTCGCCCGCCTTCCTCCTCATCCTCGTCCTCACCGCTCAACTCGCCAAATTTCAGGATGCTCGCCGCCAGAATCACTCCTAGGGCACTCGCACGCTGTGTCAGGCCCGCGGCCGCTTCCGCCGCGCGTCAAACGCTCGTCTCGCACGCTTCCCTCGCCGCCGGAGTAGCCCGCACCGCACCCAGACTCGCAGCGTGCGTCGGCCTCTTGCAATGGGTGGACAGCACGTGAGACTGACGCTTGGGATGTTTCACGGACAGGCCCGCCTTTTCCCGCTCGTTCCATGCGTCCCCGCTCAGCCTCGGTTCGTCCATCCTTCCCTGCCGTCACTGCTCTTGCTCGCCGTGCCGTCGTCTCCGCGGCGGCTTTGCAGTGCTGGGCAATTGCGTAGATGGACTGACAGACATCCGTCTCGCAGATGAGATCGTCAAGGTCCCGTCCATGGCCGAGTCCATTACCGAGGGAACCTTGAAGCAGTGGCTCAAACAGAAGGGCGACTATGTCGAGGCCGACGAGGAGGTCGCTACCATCGAGACTGACAAGGTGCGTTTCACCATCCCGCGCATGATTACCCTTGCTTCCTGGGCAAACCACTGCTCCTCCCCCGCGTTGCTCCGCATTACCCGACGAGTACCGCGGCTGACGTTCTGCAACCTTTCCGCCCTTGCTCTCTTCGACGACGCCTACGTATACAGATCGACGTCGCTGTCAACGCGCCCAAAGCCGGCGTCTTGACCGAGTTGCTCGCCAGCGAGGAGGACACAGTCGCGGTCGGACAGGACCTCTTCAAGCTTGACCCGAACGGAAAGGCCGACGGCCGTGGTGCGTGCGAGACTGTGCTGGCTTGAAGTGAGTGAGATCGCTGAGCTTCACATCGCCTGCAGCCACGAAGGAGGAGGCGCCGAAGAAGGAGGAGCCGAAGCAGACAAAGGAGCAGCCGAAGAAGGACGAGTCTAAGCCCGAGCCGAAGAAGGAGGAGGCCGTCCCCGAGGCCAAGTCCGAGTACCGCAAGCCCGACTCGGCGCAGCCTGCGCCCAAGGCGCCCGAGCCGTTGAAGAAGGAGGAGCGCAAGACTGCGCCCCAGAGCCCGGCTGCTGCGGCACCCAAGGGCTCGAGGAACGAGACGAGGGTGCGTGAGGTGGTCTTGAACGCGAAGGTGCGGTTGCTGACCGTGTCGCTCGCCCTCCGCAGGTCAAGATGTCGCGCATGCGTGCCCGCATTGCCGAGCGCCTCAAGGAGGCTCAGAACACCGCCGCCTCGCTCACGACCTTTAATGAGATCGACATGTCAGCTTTGATGGCCTTCCGCGCCAAGTATAAGGAACAGGTCCTCAAGGACCACGGCGTCAAGCTCGGCTTCATGTCGGCCTTTGTCAAGGCGTCGACCATCGCTCTCCGCGAGTTCCCCGCCGTCAACGCCTCGATCGAGGGAACCGGCACGAGCGCAGAAATCGTCTACCGCGACTACGCAGACGTCTCGGTCGCCGTCTCGACTCCCAAGGGCCTCGTCACCCCCGTCCTCCGCAACGCCGAGCAGTACAACTTTGTCGAGATTGAGAGCGAAATTGCTAACCTTGGCAAGAAGGTGCATTCGTTCGTTGGGTCGAAGCGACGTCTCGTGAGGCTGACTTCCCAACTTTACGGTCTTGTGCTCTTCGCAGGCTCGCGACGGCAAGCTGACGCTTGAGGACATGAACGGCGGCACATTCACGATGTGCGTCCGCTGTTACTGCGGCATTGATTGCTTGACAGGCGCTGACCTCCTCCCCTCTTCTTCACCCGCCTCCTTCCGCCTCTCCCACGCCTTGCATCGCCCGTCTCGCTTGCTGCAGTTCGAACGGCGGCGTCTTTGGCTCGTTGTACGGAACGCCTATCCTCAACCCACCTCAAGTACGCCTCGTCCCTGATCCTCCTCCTCACTTTCCGCTGATTCCCCTCCGACAGTGTGCCGTCCTCGGAATGCACGCGATCAACGATAGGGCTGTCGTCACCGCGGACAAGCAGATTGTCGTACGACCAATCATGTTCGTGGCTTTGACATATGTTAAGTCTGGCCGAAGCCTCTTAAGCGCGTCCGGACGTCCCTGGCTCACCCGTTCTGCGAACCACAGATCATCGCGTTATCGACGGCCGGGAGGCGGTCTCTTTCCTCGTCCTCGTCAAGAAGCTCATCGAGGACCCTGCCCTCCTCAACCTGTACAACTAGAGCTCTTCTTCCGCCGCCGACCTCCGCCGTCCCTCTCTCGCCCTCCCATCTCTCACCTCGTCCCCCCGATCATTCCGCCTACATCTTTCCCTGCCATATTACTTCTCTCTTGGGCCGCTTGCATTCACCAGACGAATCGAACCAGCCGGCGGACCTTAGCGAGCGATGAGGAGGATCAGGATCCCTCGGCTTTACGTTCTCGCCGTCGCGGTCGGCTAGCTCGCTACGTTGCAGCGGCAACCTCGAAACGGTGCTGTAGCTCGCGCGCGAGGAGGGGTTGGGCGTACGACCGATCCAGGTCGTCTCCCAAGTCGCGCCGTCCAATTCTCGCCGAACGACGGCGCGACTTCTTCTTCCGCTGCGCCTCCCTTCACCGCTTCTTCATCTTGCTGCAGACGCAGATCTCGATCTCGCACTAGCGTCAGCAGGTTAGAAGGGAATGAGTGGGGCGTAATGTCTTCGTCGACTTTCCGGTAGGAGGAGACTAGCTGACTACCTTGCGTCCCGAGCCTCCCAACACAATCCGACTAGGTCCACTCGCGTAAACGCCCATTCACGCAGGGGCACAAATATGAACACATCTCGATCACCTCGCCGTTGGAATGCAAGCATCGGTTTCGTTGCGAGGGAGGGGTTCTGCTCGAGGACGGCAGCGAGAAGGCGCAGATGCTTTTCTGTCGTGACGTGGACGTCGTCGAGAATTACCGGCTGAACGACTGTGTGGAAGCGGCGGAAGACGAGGGAGAGTTCCGCCAGCCACGGTCAAGGCGAGCTGGACTCGGTTGCACCGATGTCGGTTCGGGCGAGCCGTAGGTTTGCAGCAGCACTTGCAGTGATGATGCTTAGCAGTTCGCTCGGAAGCCCGTCTATGCTCTGGACGTCGGAGTGAAGCGAAGGAGGACAAGCGGTCAAGGAGGAGAACGAGGGTTTCTCTCGCTGGCGCCTCAGGTCGGATTCTCGTTCGTAGTCTCACGTAGGCACAATACAAGCTCTCAAAGTCAGTACACGCGCCTCCAGCCCTCCAGAGAGCCATTGTCTCTATCAACCCGCTCGACGACAGCCTCGCTCACCGGGTTCGCCTCTCCCACTCTTTCACACGTCACGATGCGACCTTCAGCCCGATTGATGGTGCGCAGCGCAATCCACTGACAGGTAGAGCCGGACAAGCGGCGTCCACGAGTCCCCGCTGACGAGTTGTCGCCTCCCCTTCTCCTCATCTCCCCGTCCGGCTTGCTCGGTGACAACAGGGCGGCGGCGCGCAGTACCCATACCCAAAGGTGCGCACGAGCTTTCGCAACAGCCTACTAATCAGCTCAGCTCACCTGAACCCTCATCTCCGCGCTTTTGCAGGAGGTCTGGTCGCCCTCTGGTGGATGGTGGACAAACCCGCACAACTGGCGGACCAACACGGCGTACGCGTTGCTCGGCGTTGCAGTTGTCGGATACGGAATCTTCAAATTCTCGGCGGAGCACGAGGTGAGCTTGTGCTGCCGGTTGCCTCGGACCGAGACGGCCGCCTCTCCCGCCTTCGAGGGCGCCGTGTCAAGGCGAATCTGCTAAACAGCTTTTTGCTTGCAACAGGAACGGCATAGCGCACCGACTCGTTGGATTCCTTCCATGATGGTGAGTCTGAGCGGCCTCCCTCTGCAGCTTGAACAGTTTCGATTGTCCACCCATTCGTCCAAGCTGACCATCTCCGTCAACCATAGTGGGCGAAGCAGTTCAAGAGTGGCGAGATGGGCATCAAGGACGAGAGCGCTCTCCGCGGCGAGCCGACTTCGCACCACTAGGCTCTCCCTCCCGTTCTCCTGCAAGGCTGTCTGTCTGTTCGAAATGAAGACTCTGGCATTCGACGGCGACGGTGGGAAAGCCTAAAGGCGGAAGCATAGGCAGCTCTCCCTTGCGGCGCTCTTCGCGACAACTCAGGCGCGTCTCGAGAGTTCACAACATCGAATGCATGCGAAGTATGCAAAGAAAGCGAAGCCCAAACAAGCGCGACCCCTAACTAACTCCTTACGCCCCTTCTCCCGGGAAGAGCGGCGCAAGCGGCATCGCACTTGGCGGGGGACTCGGCTGTCCCGTCTGCTGGTTGGCGTCTTCGGCGCGGACCTGGGCGGTGGCGGGATGGACGGGAGCTTGTGCGTGAGGCTGCTCCGTCGCGACCGATGGTGCAGGCTCCATTTCGACGGATGCACCGCTCGTCTCGATGGGAGCAGACGCAGCCGGCTCAGGCTGCGACGCCGAAGCAGGCGGCGCGCTCGCACTCGGCCCAACACCAAAGCTGAGAGCCTGCGCAGCGAGCGACTCGAGCGCATGGCGCTGCAGGACCTCGGCGTCGACGGTGTTTTCAGTCGACCCGGCACTCGTCGAAGGGGGCATGCCGAACGGGTCGTAGTACTGCCCGCTGGTCGACGACGGGCCTGCGCCGAACGTCGGACGAGAAAGCTGAGGGGAGGCGTTGCCGGTTGGCGACGGGTTCGACGGGAAGTGGTGGCCGTAGGGATGGTGCTGGTGCGACTGAGGCGGCTGAGGGAGGTGGTGGCCGCCGGCGTACTGGCGCGGGTCGAAAGGCTGCGACGTCGTCGGAATGGGCGGGACGTACGCGGCGTACGGGCTCTCGTAGCCGGCTGCGATCCCGCTCGAGAGGGCCCCGTTCAAGCCGCCGCCACTTCCCGTTGCCGACGACGAGCCAGACGCCGAGCGACGTCCGCCTCCGCCTCCCGAGCCTGACGGTCCAGCGTACGCTTCGGGAGAGTAGGCGGGACTGTCGCCGTACGAGAAAGCGGGCATGGGCTGGAGCGGCGAAGGCTGAGCCGGCGCATGCGGGTGGGGAGCAGCCTGCAACGGCGAAGGGATGCCAGCCGGCTTGATGCGCTTCGGCGGCGTTTCGCCAGACTCAATCTGCTGCTTGCGCTTCTGGACACGAGCGGCGCCGATCGCACGCTGGATGACCTTTTGCGGCCGGTCGTGACCATGCGTTTTGAAGTAGAGGCTGCGTGAGAAACAGTTTTTCAGTAAGGCAGACTTTCATAGGAAACGTCTGCGCGCGACGCACCCGCAACTGTTACAAAGCTGGCGACCCTCCGAGTCGCGGCGGAACAGGGGCGAATCGGACGTCCCGCAGTTCGCGCAGGTCGATGGCCCGCTCGATCCCCGCGGCTTGCGGCGCTGACGAGCCTTCGAGCTGGGCGAGGCGTTCGGGTCCGAGCTGCGTCCGCCCGAACGACCTCCCTCGGCTGGCAGCGGGCTCGGCAGCATGGCGGGCGAATTGAACGCCGAAGACGGGCCAGGACTGTTCAAGTGGTCGCTCGCAACGTCGCTGTCATCGGGCGTGTCGATGCGGAAGCCGTGCTGGGCCGACTCATGCGCGCGGACGTAGTCGAGGATCGGGTGGAACGGAGGCGGCTCGAGTGCGGCGGGTGAGCGGGGACGAGGTGAGGTCTGCGCGAGTTGCTGTAACGCAGGGTCGTCCGAGAATGCGGTCGTGTCGCGCAAGGCGGCGGGAGCGCGAACCTTGCGCCTCGGGCGGCGACCGGGCGTGCCGTCGTCTTCGCCGTCCGCCTCCGCGTCTGCCTCCGCGTCTGCCTCCACTTCGGTTGCCGAGGCGTGGCCCTCGTCTGCAGCAGGTTCACGAGCCTCCTCAGCGTCTCCCTCCAGCTCGGGCTGAGCCGGCGGCTCCTCCTGCAGCGGCTGCTCGTCCTGCTGCGCTTCTGCCTGACCCTGCGCCGCCGATGTCGACGCCTCGCCCAAGCCATTCGCCTCGTTCGATATGTGTTGCGGCGAGTGAATATACGTAGAAGGCTGACCGGCCTCTCTCGAGTCTGCCTCGGCGGCTGCAACGGCGGTCAACGCCTGAAGCGCCGGGTCGAGAGACGACGAGTACGATAGGGGCGATGGGTGGGCAGGAGCGGACGAGAATGACGAAGCGGGGATGTGCGCGGTATAGACGAGCGAGTCGAGGAGGTGAGGGGCCGAAGTTGCAGGCGAAAAGTGCAGGGGCGAAGTGAGGTCGGGGAGAGAAGGGAGTGCCGGAAGCTTCGGGAGCGCGTCGGGGAAGACAGGGAGGGCGGGAAGAGTCATCTTTTCGGGAGCGAAGGGGGCGTAGCCGTCCATGGGCGGGAGAGGCGGGAGGTGGGCAAGGGAAGCGTAGTCCTGAGCCGAGCCGTTGATGACATGCTCCATTGGCGCGAGCGCTTCGGATTGCGGGAACGACGCCGTCTTGCGCTTCTTGGGATGCGACTTCTTTGGCGCCTTGGGCGACGCGGCCAGCTTCGGTGCGGTCGGCTTGCGCACCCGCTTGCCCGGGAGCGGCGAGCCGTCCGCGCGCTCGACCTGCATCATGTCCGCATCCTGGCCCATCTGCGCACCCACCTGCTCAACGGAGGCCTCCAGCTGCGGTGGCGGCTGCTGCTGCTCGACGGCGGGGGTCATCGACGACCGCCGGCGCTTCTTCGGCTGCCGCTTCGCCTCGAGCGCCCGCTGCTCCTCGAGTTCCGCCTCGCGCTGCGCCTGCGCCTGCGCCGCGAGCTCCTCGACGAACGTGAGGAGCGGCTTCGGTTTGGGTCGGGGGCCCGGAGCGGGAGGTGGGGTCGGCGCCTTGGGGCGGATGACGGGTCGGACGAACGAATCCACGCGGCGACCCTGGCGGAGGAGGAGGGGTGCGTCGGGGTGTTTGGCGCCCTTCATGTTGCGGACGTACATCTGCAGCGAGGTCTGCGCAAGCACGACGCGAGTTGACGAGGTCAGCGGGTCCAAGTCCTCGGGAGGGCTAGCTCGCCCGCAACGCACCATCTTGGACGCCTGGTCGCGCGCGCCGAGGTCGTATGTCTTGCGCTCTGCATGAGTGAAGTGGTGGTCGGGGCACCAGACGCACGGAAGAAGAACGCCTGTTGGCACGATCCGAGCCCGGGGGGGCGGGGGGAGGGGGGGGCAGTCAGCTCGCCGTCGAGGGCTCGGGCGTGGGACAAGCCGTGCGCACCTTCTTCGCCCTTGAAGGTGAGCAGGACCGTATCCTTGGGGAGGCGCTTCTTGTTGCGCACCGGCTGGACCTCGAACGCGAACTTGTAGCCCGCCGCCCACGCACACGAGACGTGGACGTGCTTGAGGCAGTCCTCGCACTTGACGGTGCACCCGACGCCCCGCTCCTTGCAGATTACGCACTGCTGCATCACAGAAGCCACCGAGCGTGAGCCAGAGACAGCGCAGTCGGAGGAGGACAAGCTCACCGCGTTGACACGCGTCTCGGGCAGGGAGCCAAACCCTTCGACCGGGTAGATCAAGCCAGGCAGGCCAAGCTGTAGCTCGCGGTGCCACACTGCGCACAGCGAATGGACATAGCTGAGCGCGCGGACGGAGCGAAAGTCAGCGACAAACAAGTCTCGACTCCGGGCGGGACTCACTTGGACAGCTCCGTCTCCTTGAGGCAGTCGAGCGCCGTCATTGGCGAGCTCGGGTCGACGTTCTGCGGAGGAGGGCACAGGACGCAGTGCGGGTGCAGCACGAGCGGCTTGCGCTCCTTGTCGCGTTCGCACATGTTGCAGAGCCACTCGTCGTGCGGGATCTCGTAGTCGAGGTCGACACCGTAGCAGGCTGTGTGCGCGAGCGTCAGAGAGTGTAGGCGATCGGGGAGCGGACGACGCACAGGCATGGTACGAGATCGTGCAGTTGTCGCACTGGAACAGCGCCGTCTTCGGCTCGAATCGCTTGCAGAGCAGGCATGGCTTCGGCGGGATGATCGGCTTGGGCGGAGGTGGGGTCGGCTCTTTCACCGCGGCGGCAAGGGCGGCCTCAGAAAAAAGGCGGGTCAGGCGAGACGTCGGCTTTGAGAAGGAAGACGAACGCACCTCTTCGGCCAGTCGCTTCGCCTCTTCCGCAGCAGCCTTCTCTCGCTCCTTCTTCGACTCCTTCTTCTTGTCGGGAATAGGCTTGAGCTCGTCGCCGTACGGAAGGTACTGGGCGCCGTCTGCGAGGGAAAATCAGGTCAGCTCACGCCACACCCAGAAGCGAACGGGCCTCGCGACGCACAATGCCGCCACCGAACGCCGCAGTTCTCGCACATGACCATCGGGTTCGGCTTGACCTCGAGGTCGCAGATGTTTTCAGGACACCAGTACCACTTCTCCGTCTCGGTCGTCTCGCAGATCGCGCAGAACCTGTTGCGCTTCTGCGCGGGCGTCTTGGGCGGCGGGGCGATCGAGGCTTGGTCGTCGGCGTCGTTGTCGCGCTCCTCGAGCTCTTCGAAGACATCGCGAGTGACGCGGCGCCTCGACTGGCGGCCGCTGCGGGTTGCGACGACAGTCGCCTTCTCCTCCGGCTGCTGCGGCTCGTCTTCTTGCAGCGTGTGGCCGACGTGGACGTAGTACCGCTTCACGACATCGCTCATTTTTTTGGTCTTGACCATCTTGGCAATCTCCTCAATGTCGTTGTGGTGCTGCTGCGCGCCCTCGACGAGCTTGCGCTTCTCCTCCTCATTCCAGGACGCATGACCGAGCGAGGCGATCGAGACTTTGCGCAAGGCGGCAATGGTGTCGTTGACGTTGCCCTCCTTTTGCTCGATGAGCGTGACGGCGCGGTTGAGGACGTCAACGCCGCAGATCTGGTACATGCTCGTCTTCTTGACGCGCTCAAAGAGCTCGGCGAGCTGCTCCACTGAGACCTTGTCTGTCGGACGCCAGATGACCTGGATCGCTTCTTCCTCACCTCGCGGGATGATCTCGATGACTACGCCGACGAGATTGTCAGCACCGAGCCAGCTCGCACTGGATAGTGAAACGCAACGCACGCTTCGGCTTCTTCGCCTTGTCCTTCTCGACCCGTCCAAGCGGCGTCGACGCACGACTCCGCTTCGGCTGGAAGTACTGCTTCACAGGTCCGGGCGTGCTCTCCTGCTGGCCTCGTACGGGGTCCCATTCGGGCACGACGCACTGGAAGCGGTTGCCGAGACGCTGCGAGGGTAAGACTTGATCAGCGAGGTGAGGGGTTTTTGGGAAAGAGAGTACGAACCGTTGAGGCGCGGGGGTAAAGCGAGTCGTGCGGGTCAAGGACCTGATACGCGTTCGTGTGCATGCCTGCAGTTGCAACGAGTGAGGCAGAGTATAAAAGGAGGGGCGGAGGTTTTGACCCACCGAAGTATCGGTACGGCCAGCCGTTTGTCATTCGCCAGTCGTGCGGGTCAGGGCGAACACCAGGTCCGACTGCGACAGGCTCAATCGTCAGCAATCGTCCGCCAGCGAAGCAGCGGCGAAACTCGGACGCACCCTCCCTCGCTTTTCCCTTCTTGCTCGCATGCAACATCTGGCTCGTTCCCGCCGGCGCCACCGTCTTGACCCTCGCAGTCGCCCCTATCGCAGCCTTCCTGACAGGGGGCGGCAACCCCGTCTCGGCCCACGTCTCGACCTCCTCATCGTGAGCGCGCGAGCAAGGCGCGCAGGACCAGCCGTAGCCGGCTTTTGGCTTCGCGGCGAGGGGAGGGTCGACACAGTTCAGGTGGTAGACGTTGGCGCAGCGGGCGCAGGAGACGGATTCGGCGCTGTTGGGCAGAGTTTCAGCTTCGGGCAGTGGAGACGCGTAGAGAAATCGCTCACTTGGCTGCCCACCGACTGCAGACACAGCAACCGCGCTGGGCGTCGCAAAGCTCAGCGCCAGTCCCAACCTCGCACAGCACGAACTCAAAGTGTTCTTGCAGGAAGGTGATGATCTCGGCTGCGTTGAAAGACTCGTCAGAATCTCGAAATGGGCGGGTTGAACAAACTGGAGGAACCTGGCGCGTTCTGCACTTTGTAGGTTGGTAGAGCGTCGAAGTAGCGGTGGAGGTAGCGGTCGTAGAGCTGCGAGAGCAAGGACGGGTCAGCACGAGCGATGCCCTGACACCGCGGAGCCCCCTAACCTGATGCCAGTAGAATGTGTCCTTCTCCCGCTTGTAGACTTCGAGCTCCTCGATATGGTCGCGGTGCTTGACCATGCAGACGCCGCGAATGTACGAAGCCGGAACGGTGTCGGAATGCATCGTCGCGACGATGATGCGGTGGTCGGCGACATAACGGTTCGTGATGTCGCGTGTGCGGAAGTAGTAGCCCACCCGGACGCGGAGCTCGGTCGAGGGAACGGTACGGGACGAGCTGGTCGTTGGCGGAGCGGGAGAGTCGGACGCGGCTTTGGGAACGGGCTGGAGAATCTCAATCACACGGGCGATGAGGTACGGTTCGCCCTCGCGGTCGTCCCATGGTGGCGAGACGTAGACATGGTCTGCGGGCGCATCGCGGCGAGATGAGGAGGCGAGCGAGAGGTGCGGAGATGAAGGGAGGGCAAGAGGTCAGTGGGCGCAGTGAGCGAACGAGGACAGTAGACGGACCGTTTGGAACGAGGGCCTTGCCGTCAAAAACTAGTGGCCCTGTCGCCTTGATCGCCCTGGTAGCTGCGCGCGGCATGGTGCCGTCTTGAGCGCGGCAAGACGTGGCTCGCGAAGAGCGAGCAAGCGGTGGAAGGGGTACTGGGTACGCTGAGACTACTCTCTCAGCGGCTGGAAATGCTCCCACAAGCAATGGGCGCCGCAGAGCGTCACAGCGTGAAGAACGGGAGCGGTCGAGGGGAGAGAGGGAGGAGGGGGAGAGATGACACAAGACTCCCTCGATGACGGCTTTCTGCTGGCTTGCGAGTCCTCTTGCACTCTGCTACTCGCGCTCATGGTTGCGGAACTCTCGAAAGGCGTGGGTGGTACGAAAAAGGTTGCTCATTCTGCGAGGAGACGGGAAAGGGGGTCTACACGGCTACACAACGACCTGAAGATCCTGCGGCCATCTTCCCCGATAGTTTGAGCCGCCGTGACACACCCTACGGAGCCTGAACAGGCGCGAAATTGGAGCAGAGCGCGAGGACTGGCGGGACCATCCTCCGCCGCAATCGACCGTGTCGCGACCGTGTCACGACCACGCCAGGCTGGAGATAGGGCTTGCCCGTAGCACACCGACGAGTATCGCGCGGCACAGTGCTTGTCTAAGCGAGAGGTACAGCGGTCTCAGCAAGTGGTGTCCATACGGGGCATGCTCGGCCAACCCAGTCCTTCGCTGGCCCAGGTGACCCCGCGGCCAGCACCATATCGCCACTATCCCCTTTGGTCAGTTGCGCAGCACCGCTAAGCCGGCTCGTCGAGCATAGAGGGGTATTGTTGATGGATTGAGCAGGCGGTCGACGGAGGGGTTGGCGCGGCCGGGCAAGTTAGGACCAGGCGCGCTGGGTGCTTGGGAGTCTGTCTGCCCCAGCGCAGCACGGTCAGACTGCCAGACAATGTGGCGAGTGAGGTGGTCAATGTCATCTCTCGAGATTCCCTCCGCCTCATCACCTCGCGGAACTCGTTTCGCTTCACCACGGCTCTTGACGGCTAACCAGGCCACCGAAGGCTCCGTTTGACGCCCTCGGAGGTCAATGGCGCGCTCAGCCCTTGACGAAGTCGAGGTGGTGGGCGACCTCATCGAGGGTTCGCGGCGACAGTACTTTCTCGGGACAGCTATGCTCGTGTTGGTCGTGCTGATGTGGACTTCGGTGAGTACCTGTCCCTTTCCCGGCAGCGTGTGGCTCGATGGTTGCTGTTGCTGGACGTACGACACTGCCTCTCGTGAACTGACCTCGTTCATCCCCTCTGCAGGCGAGCTTCCTGATGAATGGTGAGTCACAAAGGCTCCCCCCCTCGACGTCATGAGTTGCACGTTTGCAGTTGCGCGGCAGCTGCTGCTTCTACGGACCTTCGCACTTCCTCGTCCGGCTGTTCTGCTCTCGCACACACTGCTTACCCGCCCCTCCTCGTGCATGCAGTCATGTTCACCGACATGAACTACGACAAGCCGTTCCTCGTCACCTGGCTCTGCACGGCCTCCTTCTCCCTCTACCTCGTCCGACCTGCGTGGAAGTACTGGCGAACACGACAACTCCCTCACGGCCACGCAACTCTCGCCTTCCCTCCGCACTTCCTCTCCCGCACGACGTCGAAGAACAGCGTCGACAGCATCCTCCAGCCACCCCTCTCCCGACGAAGAGATACGAACCGGTCGCTTTCCCGCCCCCGTCCCTCTCGCAACGACATGGGACGCTACCTCCCCGTCCTTCCTGTCGACCCGCCTCTCACGACACGCGAAACAGCGCTACTCGCCTTCCTCTTCTGCGGACTCTGGTTCTGCGCGAACTGGGCGCTCAACGCAGCGCTCGGTTTCACAACCGTCAGCAGTACGACCATTCTCAGCTCGATGTCGGGCTTCTTCACCCTCGCGGCGGGAGCTTGCGCCGGCGTAGAGAGCTTCTCGATCGGCAAGATCATGTCTGTCGTGCTGAGGTGAGTTTGCTTCGTCTATTCAACGTCTTTCCACCGCTGACCACCGAGCAGCATCACGGGTGTGACGATCGTTTCACTGGGCGACTCCAAGATGCCGACGTCTCCACCAGTCACACCCCCTCCAGCAACTGACAGTCTCGGCGCCTTTCATGCCCCTACACCTTCCAACGCTCTCCTCGGCGACGCTCTTGCCCTGCTCTCGGCTCTCGCCTACGCCGCCTATGTCCTGCTCCTCAAAGTCCGCATTCGCAACGAATCTCGCATCTCGATGACCCTCTTCTTCGGCTTTGTCGGCATCTTCAATATCCTCCTCATTTGGCCTGTCGGAGTCTTCCTCGACCGCATCGGCGTCGAGGCATTCGAGTTCCCGCATGGCAAGATGCTGTGGGCGAGCCTGCTCGTCAACGCTGGCATCACCTTCGTGTGTTGCGCTCCGCCACCTCTCATCTTCTTATCAGCTAACGGTCGTTGGCGCAGGTCTCGGACGCCCTCTACCTCCGCGCCATGCTCCTCACCTCCCCACTCGCTGTCACCCTCGGCCTCTCACTCACGATCCCTCTCGCTCTAGCAGGCGACATCCTCTATCGTCGCTCCGGCCAACCCGTCTCGCTCGCTTCTCTCCTCGGCGGCGTGCTCGTACTCGGCAGCTTTGTCGCGAACGGAGTGTTGGATTTGAGGGAGGCGGAGAGGCAGAGTGAAGAACTTGTGGAGGAGTTGGAGGGTGCGGAAGAGAGGGGAATGCGGATCGAGCCGGAGAGGGAGAGGTTGTTGGGCGTCGAGGAGGAAGAGAGGCTGGCGGGACCCAATAGACGACCAGACTAGGAGGACCATGCGTCACGCGTCCGCGCATGTACACAGTATGATATCAGAGACCTTGCGTTTCGAGCGATCCGAGCGAGACCGACGCAACTGCCTTCTTCGACCGCTTCCATCGCCTGCGGCAAGCAGAGCCAAGTTTTGCCGTGGGAGACTCGCGATACAGGAAAGGAACGCTAGGGCTACAGGATAATCGCGTCGAAAGCTCGTCGCCGAGCTGCACAAGCGCCTGTCGAGTGGCTTTGCGTCGACTCGACGGCTCGTCGGTCGGCGGCGTAATGAGCAAACTTCAAGTGAAGGCGAGTAGCTCGCTGTTATGCGCAGATTGATCAGGCGCAGAGGAGCTGAAACGGTCGCGATGGAGGCTGAGCAGACGACGGCAGGTCGGTAACTCACCTTGTCGGGCGCGAATGTCTGACTCGAGCAAGCGTGCGCTATCGGCCGATGAGAGGTGCAGACCCCCGACGTACAAGACCGAGTCCTTCGGACATTCTTGCTCGTCGAGGAATGACTCGGGGAGAAGCGTTGTGGACGAGTCGATGAGCTTGCCGAGGAAGGATGCGGAGAGCGGAACGTCGGAGGAAGAATGGGGGAACGACTGAGCTGTTGGGGTTGAAGGAAAGGAGGTCCGTCATGGTCGAGGATGCGCGTAGCGTCGAAGAAGACGCTGAGGAAGAGAGCGTCGACCAGTCCTGGGAAGAAGGCGACGGTGCGGATCGTGGCCAAACATCCACAGATTCCAATGTTAGTAGAGTCGAGACAAACTGTCTATGGGTACGTATGAAGGTGATACGGAATGTCGCGCTCAGTAGCGCGGGGTGTAGGCCGTCTGCGAGGAGAGCGGGTACAGCGGGACCTTTGGGTCGACGGTCGACGAAGGAGGGAAGGGTGAAGCGGACGAGATTGATACAGACGACAAGGGGTAAGCTGGTGAAGACTGAGACGGCGGTTGCGAGGAGTAAAGAGGAGGCTGGGTGTACACTGGCGGCTGAGCGTAAGGCGAGAAGGGTGTCGCGGCGGGCGAGGCGTAAGGGACAGACTGAGGAAGACGGAAGTCGAATTCGAAGGTACCGGCGAGATCGGGGAAGTTGGAAGAGGCGGAGGGAAGCGGCAGTTGCTTCGTTGAGGCCGACGGGACAGGCCTGGTGGAGCGAGGAAGGGGATGAGCGACAGGACGCGACCCTGTCGACTGCTGTGGATTGTTGTGGACCGGGATCGTGGACAAGTAGTCGGTCGGCGGTGCAGACGAGTCCGTCTTGTGCACGAGGACGTCCTCCTCGCGGTCGTGCATGAAAAGAGGCTGAGTGACGAGGTTCGGGTCGAGCGCCGTTCTGAGCGCGCGAGACGGGAAGGCGTCGCCGCCCGACTCGTCGACGCGAGTGCGCTTGATGTGTCGCCGCTGATCGCGCTGCGCTGACAACGCGGCCTCCTTGTCAAGTAAGAAACGGATGACACGACTGCCTTTGCGGCAGAGACTCGAGAGCGAAGCTTGGCGCTCCATCTGCTTGTAGACGGCGTTGAGCATCGAGCGCATTTGGCTGACTTCGGAACCGTCGGGGAAGGCGAGGATCTCGACGCCGAGGACGATCGCAGCGTTGGTAGCCTGTGTGAGACGGTGTTATTACGAGGCATGGCAGAGCATGCCGCGTCTAGCACGCCTTCTTTCTGCGAACCAATGCCAGTATCACGCACCTTGTAGCTCAGGCCGCCCCACCTGTTCCCAGAGCACGACGGCGAGCGATAGACAGCAAGCAAGAGCTTGGCGTACTTGATGGCCTGCGACCTCGAGTACTGGTACCGCTTGTCGTTGGCGGCGAGAAGCATCCAAGGGCGATGGAGACGCAAGAATTCGCCAGCGAGCGAGATCTGGATCATGCACGCCCTCATCTCAGTGACCGTGACGTGCGTGGTCGGGCGGATGAGCGCGCCAGACGGGTCGAGGCGGAGCTGGTAGCGCGACGGGATCGACTCTTCGAACTCGCGCAGCTCGGCGTCGAGGGCGAGGATCTCTTCGTACGGGACGGGATGGATGCCGAAGGCGCGGTCGTTCTGCAGGAACGAGCGTAAACACGAAGGCGCGAGGAGGACCGAGCAAGATGCGCACCATTTTGCGGGCAAGAACAGCGAGCCTCATTTTGACGATGAGCGAGGTCATGGGCGTCTCCTCAAACTTGGCCCTGCGCTTCTCGACGCCGGCCATCGCGGTCGCTTCGTCGAGGATCTCGTCTGCGGCAGGGTATACTCGTCAGTCTTGATAGCGCGCGAAGGTGTGGCAGGCTACGCACGGTCGTGACAGTCGAGCGGAAGCTTGGTGTCGACCTGCTCAGCGAGCGAGTCAGCTGTGAGATCAGCGCGAGTGTAGAGACGGGACTCGCCCCATTGAGGTCAAAGACGGCCCATGTCCTGCTCAGACTCGCCGACGACAGGATACAGAGCATGAACAGGTTCCAGAAGAGCCTCCTGCGCTCCTCGGCCTCGAAGATGGTGTACTTGCCCGGGCTGCGGTCGGGGTCGCGGTGGAGACCGAGACTGAGGGCGATCTGGACGACAAGCGAGAGAAGACCCATGCCGGCGCCGCTGCGTTCACCGGTGGAGATGAAGACGAAGTAGGTCGAGATGACGACCGTGGCGCGAACGGCCTCGACAGAGGGGTTGTCAAGGAACTGTGGGCGACCGCGAACGGCATCAGCCTCCGCACTTGATCTATCTCCTCCAGGCTTCCACGCGGACAGAAGATTCGGACTCACCCTGCCGCACGTCAAGGCAATCATTGCTCCTTCAAGCCAGTAGTCAACCATCTTGTCCTTCTCGGCACCAAAGCCGTCACGAATCGCCCGCTTGACGGGCATCATGGCGAGGCCGGTAGCGAGGACACCGAGGAAAGTGGCAATGAAGAATGGGTCGATCGCCTTGTTGCGCTGCTCCTCGCCGGGGATGCGGAGGACGGCTTCGAGGTCGCGCCACTTCTCCTCGAAGGACTGGAGGTGGACCGGGTGGGCGTACCTGCAGGGTGTCGAAGTGTCAGCCAGTCCTGCGATAGATACTGAGCAGCAAGAGCGCGCTCTCACCAGGAAACGTAGCCGCTGAAGTACTTATAGGCGGAGAGCGCCTGCTCGTGCGTAGCTGCGGGCAACCTAGCGTCAGCAACAGTCTCTGCAAGAGTTCTGACATAGGCTCCAACTCACGCAAGAACTTGAGAGCCTCGGAGAGCGGCGGCGCCTCCTTACCGAACGACGCCGTTCCGAGCGCGCCGGGACTGAGCGGCGACGGTGCCGAGCTGAATATGCTGGGAGCAGGCGACGCGCCCGCCTCGCTCGGTGCGACGCTCCTATTCGAAGCCGACGAGCCGAGGACAAAGGCGGGAGACTGGGCGACGCCGAACTGCTGCGGCATGCGTTCGACGAAATTCTGCGCCTCGTCGACGAACTCGAGGCCACGCTTGTTGCCCGGCGCCCAACTGTCGGTACCCGAGCCTTCGACGACGACGAACTCCTTGATGGCGAGCTGAGCGAGGCCTTCGCACAAGTCGTTGGCGCGGAGGTCCATCGCAAACTTGGGCGTCTGAGGGGCGTGTCTGAGCGAGGTGAGAGAAGTCAGCAGCGCTCGTCGGACGTGCGGACAAGTTTGGCGCACGGGTAAGAGGCGGAGCCTTGACGACTCGTCTTCGACGGGAAGTTGTCGACCGATGCCGCGCCCGGCGACGGCGGCTCTTCAAAGATGCCGTTTGGGGACGAAAGCTCGTCCTGCTGACGTTGTGAGGTGAGATAGCGGACAAGCGACTCGAGGCGAGCGACCTGGTCGCGCAATTCTTCCGTGTCGGCCTGATCCCTCGCGTTGTAAAGCGGTTCGGCCCCCTCCCACGAGCAAACTTCGCCGCGATTTGTGCACTGGTCGCACGGATTTCCGCGGTTACACCTCAGCTTCTTCTTGCGGCACTGGGCGCACGATGACGGCTTGCGGTTCCTCGTCCGCTTCGTCTTTTTGCCTCCGCCGTCCTTGCCGTCCTCGCTCCCGTCGCCCTGGGAAGCCGCCGAATCCTTCCTCGTATCTTTCTTCGCCCTCTTGCTCGACGACTTGGCCGCTGTCGAGCCGGCGAGGGATTGAGCCGGACTGAGGTCGGTAGGCGCGACCGTCCCGCTCACGACCTCTGCGCCCGGCGGCGAACCCGACAAGGCCGATGCATCCCGCTCGTACATGTTGGTGATGGACGAGTCGAGCGCGCTGAATGCGGCGGTTGATAAGAGCGAGTCGACCGCGCCTCCTTCTCCCGTTCCCAGGCCAACTCCTCCTCCCCCCGCTCCCCCTCCTTTGTCGAGGTCGAGGTAGGTCGCGTCAAACGCAGCCTGTCCGTTGTCGCCGAACAGCTGAGCGAAGAGCGCGATATGGTCACTCATGCGAAGTGGAGCGGGTGAAGGCTGAGCAGGAAGGAAAGGTCAGCAATGGTCAGCTCGGCGAGAGCTCAAATTGGGCGTACCGACTGTTCGTGCGCGTTCTTGGCGGCTGTACACTCCTTGTCGGCGCGACAGGAGGTACTGGCGTTCTTCCGAGAGGGGTCGCGCGCGACGGTGGGTGGGGAGGGGGAGAGAAAAGCGAGCGCGCCTCTGCGGGCTGGTCAAGCGGTGCGTGTAAGCTCCAGCAGGCGCAACAGTCGTCCTCAGCGTGTCGGCTCAGCCAGCGAAGCCAGTGCGAGCGAGCAAGAGGAGAGCAAATCCCACGAGGGAAGTCGATTGGGACAAGCCGGAGTTCCGGACGCAACCTTGTTCGAACGGTAATGCGATGCTGAAGTCTATCCCTGACTTGTAATGCACCAATACCAACGGCTTTCAACCTCCTCCTTGCCCACCTCAAACCCCGCTTCGAGATCCGCGCGGGCGTAGATCCTCCAGATTGCTGCACGGGCGCCTTACTTCGACGAACATTCGAGTGCTAGAGGACGACCTCCTGTGCGCGCGCAGGATGGCGGGGAGACCATTCGAACGTCCGAGCGGAATTACTGTGAGATGCGCCCGCGACTCGGGAATCGTCGTCGACTTGCTCGATCTGCCGACGGGGCGGGGCGGACAGAGGTGAGTCTGGCGTGAGACCGGCTGCCGACGCAGGAAGAATCCGACGTTGGAGGCGGCGGTGGTGCCGGGACAAAACCGTTGCATTTAGGCGAGGGCACTAAAGCGTGAGGAGGAGGACAAGAGCCGCTGTTGTCGTTACCAGGCGGTCTTGCGGCGCGGCAGCCTTGAATGAGAACGCTGGACAGACCGACTTATCCATCTGTGTTGTTTGTACGTGAGGACTGTTGAGATGGAAAAGCGAGGACGTGCGCACAAGTGGATTGGTGGGACAGCAGCCGCTCTGGTTCGTCAAGCTTGCGTCGAGTTCAAGGGCCTGCCAGGGAAGAGTCAGTGAGCCGGCCAAGGTTCCGACACCTGAGCAGTCTCGAGGGAAGCTAGACGCACCGACTGGTTACCCCATCCCGCCCATTGCTCGCACGGGACCTGTTCAAAATCGACTAACCACGAGCCAAAGTCGCCGTAGCCATACGAGGCGTTGACGGAGAAGAAGGAGAGGGCGAGGACAGGTCGGGAGGAAGAAGCCGCTATCCACACAGTTGTGGCGGGAGGTCAGGAAATCCGTGTTTATTTTGCGCGGGGCGACGCAGCACTTACGCTTTGCTGTGGAAGGGGAAGGGCGGTGTCAGTCGAAGTCGGCAAAGGATGCGGGACAATAGCTTACTTTGGCTTCGAGGCTGTCGCTCCGCACCAGATCTTCTTAGACCCCTACAGCGGCGGCGCGGGACACTTGTCCTGTACTGCTACAGGTCGTTAGTTCTTGCAGGCACTCGTACAGGACGAGCCACCGCACGGTGATCCTGAAGCTCGCAGACCTTCTCTGCTCGTTGTCCAGCACCCATCCAGGCGTCGCCCCGTACGTCTGGAGAAGAGTGAGACTGAAACATTGTCTGCACGCAGGGTCGGAAGCGAGACGAGCCATAGGCGGCTCGAGAGAAGGCGGCGGTGGGATAGTAAGTCGAGCCCGTTGAGCAGCCGCAGCTAAAAGCTCCCTCTTGTCAGCCTGAGTCAAAACAGGCTGAATGACGTAGACACGAAGCGAGAGCGCCCAACGGGAGGTCGTAGTGCGTGAGTGAAGTGTATGGAGAGGTCGAGATGTTCTTGCCGGTCACCAGCCGAGCGAGCGTCACCGAACACACAACAGCTGCCCTCCGTACATCTTGACCGGGTCGGCAGCGGCGTCGGAAGGCCATGGGAGCTGGGAGATGAAGCGAAAGAAGGAGGACAGGAGTAAGAGAGTAGGGACGCCAGCGGGCGTTGTTGGACAGGACCAGTCCGCAAGCAGTACATCTGAGAAGATCAAGCATAGTGTCGCTGCGGCTGCCATGCAGGATGTGGGAGAATGACAGCATTGGCGGGGGGTGGGAAGAAGGGAGAGCGAGAATGGGCGGCATTGACGGCTTGCGCAGCTTCACAGTTGGAAGCGAAGGAGAGCATCTCTTGGTGTCGTCGAGAAGCGCAGCTACAGCTGAAGACGGCGAGCGGGTGTGTGAGAGAAGCGAACAGGCCGGACAAAGTCACCTGCGCGGCTAGTGGCAGGAATGGATAGCAAGCGAGATGAGGAGATGGGGACGGGAGAAAGGACACTACGATGCGTCGGAAAGCGAAGACCTTGGAGACGAAGCGAAGAGACGCAGCCGAAAGCTGCTCCTCTCCCACCTTCGCCCATCGAACAACATCCTCTCCCCTCCTTCTCCTGCGTTCATGCGAAACTCCGAGCGCGTCAGGACGCCCTTAGGTCGCTGTGACGACGAGAAAGCAGATCAGCCGCTGTCCGAGCCAGGTCGAGGTAGACGCTGACAACTCACCGTACTTGCGGGTCCACTCCCTTGCGGTCGACTCATACCTCGCCCTGTCAGTCTTGTAGAGGTTGGCAATCTCGGGGACGAGAGGGTCATCGGGGTTGGGGTCGGTCAAAAGCGAGCAAATCGAGAGGAGGACTTTGGAGAGGGGAAAGGCGGGTCAGCGCGCGGCAACCCGGAAGCAGCGCAGCTGCGCGACGCACCCTTCGAGATTGTCAATGCGGGCGACCACTGTTCTCGCAGAATGTCGAGGCAGATGGAGCCGTTCGCGTTGATACTGCAGGCGGGAGAGGAAAGGTCAACGGGTCTCGGCGGGCTCGACGTCCGAAGGAGGCGCACTTGGGGTGGTAGATCTTGGTCGTGAAGGCGACCTTGGGAGGCTTGAAGGGGTAGTCGGTTGGGAAGGTGATGGTCAGGAAGAACACGCCGCCCGAGTATGGCGAGTCGGCGGGGCCCATGATCGTCGCCTGCCACCTGAGGCGTGCACGCAGAAATGTCAGCTTGAGCTGAAGAGAGTCAGGACGCGCGAAGGCTCACCTGAACAAATCATCGCCAGTCGGGCCGGCAGAGCACGACGACGGCGGGTCGCGTCCGAGGTCGAGCAATTCCTTGTTGATGCGCTTCAAAGCCCTGTAGCGGAGACGGGAGAGTGCACAGAGGTCAGCACGCTGATCTACCGGCCTGCTCAGCGAGTTTGTGGGTGAACTGCCATGAGCGTGAGCGAGCAAGTCGAGGGTGCGAGCTTCCGACCGAGCAGGCCTAGCGGGAGCGAACTGCCGGAAAAGAGCGCAGTCAGTAAGCTCGCCAGCTCGGTAAAAATGTGAAGTACACGCACCTGGCCGTTTGAACCGCACGGCAGGTGCTGTGGCACTCGCCGGCTGATGAAGCAGCGAGGCGGCCCACCGCCAGAATACTAACGTGGGTCACACCGGACATCCTGTACCTTCCCATTCCACCTGACACGCCCATCGCCGCGCCGCGTAAGAGCGCTTCGTGCACGAGACTCTGTCCACGGCCACCGGTCGAGCAGGTCTTCCCGGGTCCCTCACGCGACACGGGAGCGTTCGAGCGAAGGCGACAGATCGGAGAGCAGCAGTACGAGGTCTGGCGGGCGCAAGCAAGCTTACATGTTGCGTGTGTGGCGAGGTCGTGTGGTGGTGAGAGCGAGAGAGCGTGCGAGAAGCGAAGTCAAAGCCTCTCGTCAACATCGCGACGAGGACCAATGGGATTGGCGCCCAGCAGTTATTGAGGCTTTCAAAGGATTTGTGCGAGCAGTAGCAGACCCGGCAGACACGGCGTAGTGATCTCACTCTTCCAGGCCGCCGTCCTCACTCTCTCGCCAATCCCGCTCCAACCAGCGACGACGCGTAACGTCGGCAATACAGCGATCATGCGGGAGGGCCGGAAGGATGCTTGAGCAGCCGGATCGCCTCGTTCGCTTGTCGCGCGGCATCTCGCAGGCCCAGGCTGGCGGCGTGCTTGCCCGACCTTACGAACCACTGCTCCGCCGAGATCGGGTCCTTCGACATCTGTGAGCATTGAAGCGCGTTGGCGATCGAGGTCAGAGCAGAAGTATGACGATGGAAACGCACCTCGCTCAGCTTGCCGAGGTTGTAGCTCGACACGATAGCCGTCAACTCGCACTCACGCTCCTCCCGCTCGATGAGAGGGACGTCCGTCTTGCCCCCTCGCTTCGCGTCGGCCTCCTTGCGGCAGCCGTTGGCGATCGTCAGCGACTGGCGCGCCCAGCGTGCAGAGGCCTCGATCGCTTGTTGCGAGGGTGAGGGAGCGGCGACGAGCGCGGAGGACAGGTTGTTCATCTATTGAGGGGTGTCGTAAGCCGAGAAGCTCGGAAGGCCTGCGAGAGGACGACGTACGAGAGTTGCGGCATGGCACCGGTTGCCGATGGGAGGCGCAGACTTGGGGTCTTCCTTCGGTGGAGGGGGTAGGAGGATAGCGATGGCTTGCTGTAGCAGAGGCTGAGCGAATCTGCGATCCAGTGAACATTAGCACGGAGCAAACCCGCGAGATAGAGCGGACGCACTCGATCTTGCCCGTCTTCGAGTACAGGTCGCCAAGGCGCTCCATCGCCGCCACGACCTCGACGTTGTTGAGCCAGCCCGGCAGTTGCAGCGTCTCGTCGTCCTTGATCTCGCCCTTCTCCGTCGACGCTTGCGGACCCGTCGCGGGTGCGGGCGCATCCTGCGACGCCAACTCGTCCTTGACCCGCTCCTTCTGCTTGTCCGAGAGATTGATGCGCATGAGCTCTTGCAGCGCCCAGGTGTAGTACCGCTCGGCCTCGCTCGTTCCTTCCGCACCACCAAGCCTAATCCACAAGTCTCCCAGCTTCATCGCAATTCCGGCTCCGCGCTTGATCTCCTCGACACTCGGTTGCGCCCCTTCTCCCACTCTGAAACCGTCGATAAGCGCCGCGACAGGCTGGAAGCCGGTGTCGTACGCTGCGATCGCCTTTGACAGCTCGCCTGCCTCTTCCCACATCGCGCCCCACTTCACTGCGATGCCCGTCAACCGCATGACGGCCTCCTCCTGCGTCTTGCCGAGCTCGCCAGTGTGGAAGAGGTCGAGAGCGAGCGAGTAGGCGGTTTCGAAGAGTTTGGAGGAGCTCTCGTGTTCGCCTCCCGTCTGCGCGCGAAGGGCGGACCGGAGTCTCGAGCGGATGGGGTGGCTCGTCGTGTCGGGATAGGCCGTGAAAGTGCCGTAGAACTGCCACAAGCCGTAACCCGTCGCTCCGATGCCTGGAGCGGGAGAGCGAGAATCACGAGGTGAGTTCCAGCGCCGTTTCAACAGATCAGGCTGGGTCCAAAGTGACGCACCGATGAGAGCCAATGTCCCAACAAGATGCACAACCCTTAATCCACCCTTCCGCGGCTGCTGGTACCGGGCAGTCGTTGAGGCCAAGCGAACGGCTGATGACGGCGGATTCGGGGTGTGCGCGCTTGGGACAAGTCGCTGTGTGGGTCGGGACCGCCCAAAAAGTCTCAGTGGTGCTCGTATCGCCATTTCCTGCAGCAGCTTCGGCGGTGTCGAACGGTGTCGACGAGAGGGATCATTCGCGGATCCTTGCCCTCCCCCACCGCGCCCGCAACTCCCTGAGCTGGCTTGAGATCCGTCCGACAGGCTTTCAAAGCTCACCTGAACCGCGCAAGACCACCGCCCATACGCCCAACTCGCTTCTCCTGCTGCTGCATACTCCTGCCCCACCTCCCTCGGGTCCCCTCTGACCATCTCTTTTGCCTCTCACGCCCACTGTAACACCGAGCGAACGCCAATGATGGCCTGGAGGTCCTCTGGCTCGACCAACGCCGAGCTTGTCGACAACCTCGTGAGGGGCAGTCTGCTGCAGAGCCCGCGGGTCATCGAGGCATTCAAGAGGGTCGACAGGCGCTTCTACGTCCAGGACAAGTACGAGGCGTACCAGGACTCGCCGTCGTACATCGGGTACGTTTGCACACGGAGGCGTTGAGGCGAGCTTCCCACGCTGTCGATGCGCTCGCTGACCTCTTTCTGCTCTCTCCTCGCAGATACGGCGCCACGATTAGCGCTCCGCACATGCATGCCCAGTGAGTCTCGCTTGACGCGCACCCTCTTCGACGACTGTCGAGACGCGCACCTCACTGATACTTACTGCTTTGAACAGCGCGGTTGAAAACCTCGAGCCGTTCTTGAAGCCCGGCGCAAACGTTCTCGACGTCGGTGAGCATTGTCGCTTTGTACAACAGCGCGAGAGGGTAGGAAAACTGCAGAGCGGGCTGCTTCAGCGACTCCGCGGGCATCCTCTCGGCGACCTTCCCAAGCTGACCCTGTCGCTCCTGCTCGCAGGCTCAGGCTCGGGCTACCTCTGTGGCATCTTCCACTCGCTCGTCCAGCCCGGCGGCACCGTCCTCGGCATCGACCACCTCGACGGCCTCGTCACGATGGCTCGCCGCAACCTTGCGAACGACCCGTCGACCGCTCCTGCGCTCTGCGACAATCAGGACAGCCCTGTTGACCCGAAGGTGCCGGGGAGCAAGACGATGCAGGTGATCAAGGCGGACGGGAGGATGGGAGCGCCGGAGGAGTTCTTGCCGCATGGCGGCTGGCAGGTGAGCAGATTGACGTTAGACACAAGCCGTCTGCGCGGTCCTCGACGCGTGCGCGCAGCCGAGACCGAGCTCACAGTCTGTTCCCTGTCAGGCAATCCACGTCGGCGCCGCCGCCCCTCACCTCCCGCAGCCTCTCATCGACCAGGTGCGCTTCTTTCGCTTTACCATCTCTCCTCATCACAAGCTCGTCGCTAACCTCCTTCGCTCCGTCCCCGAGCTCGCCTCCCCCGGCCGCATGTTCATCCCGGTCGGCAGCGCCCTCCAAGCCATTTGGCAGATCGACAAGGACGCCGAGGGAAACGTGACGGAGAAGGAGCTCTTTGGCGTCTCGTACGTCCCCCTAACGGATGCGCAGGAGCAGTACCCCGAGTATGGATCGCCGTGAGTGATGCCGGGGGACGGAGAAGCGCTTGGTGGGAGAGGAGGGACGGAGGGGATCGCTTGGTCTCGCGTATAGCATAGTCGTCTGATGTAGCTTCTGCGTTCTTGCTTGTTGTATACCTCACATCGCGTGCATACTGGCGCTTTCCGCTTCACTTGAAGGACAAAGTGGCGAGAAAGGGAGGACAACCAGAGGGATAGCAACAACGAATTGATACAAAACAAGTCTTCTTCCGCTGACACACGAGTTCCTATCGCTCACCCTGCTCCCGCACCCTCCTCGCCCTCTCCTCGGCCGCCCTCCCCGCCTTCTCCCTCCGCTCATCCACAAAGTCCTCCAACCCGAATCTGAGCTGATGATCCGCCTTCTCCGCCGCCTCCTCGTTCAGGCGGTGTTCTTCTGCCGAGCGCTCGGATGAGGTGGAAGGCGGATCCCACGGCTCGAATGCGGGGGACGATTCAAAGGCGGCGACTTCGCGGTTCAAGAGCGAGTTGAGCTCTTTGAAGTCATTGTCGCTGCGACGAATGGCCTCGTCAGGGAAATGTGGAATGAGAACTGAGAGTAGGATAAGAGACTCACTGACCGCCGAAGCGGTTGTGACATAGCTCGTGCAGCAAGACCCGCCGGACATCGTTGTACGAGCGCAGTCTACAGAGCAGTGTCAAGTGAGCACGAGTTTCGCACGCCGAGCGAGAGACGTGACGCACCCGTCTAGGTCGTCCGTCAACAGTCGCAGCGAGATCTTCTGGCCCGCGTTCGTGTTGAGGCCGAGCAGCTTCTCGCCAGTTGAGAAATTGGTGTGCAAGGTTGGGTGGAGCTCGGTCCTGCGCAGGCCAGAGCGTCAGCTACATCAGCAGAGAGATGCGAACAGACAATGGCACGCACAAGACGCCCACGGCAAATCTGTGCCGCCGCATGACATCTTTGACCGCCGGATCCTCGGTTAACCGCTCGAGCATAGCCTTCCGCCGGTCGAAGAACGGCACGCTCGTCGGAAAGGGTTCGAGGTGATGGAAGCGAAAGGTGGCAAGGTCGTTGGACGAGTCGGAGAGGGAATGTACGCCGCGCGACGAAGGTCGGGCTGGGTGCTGCTGGTGAAAGAGGAACGCGTCATGTTTCTTCCGCCGCAGCGCATCCTCGGCTTGCATCGCTTCAAGATCGCTCCGTTTCGTGCCGACCAGGAGCGCCTTGAGTGGCCTAGTCCGATCCTGCGCCACCGAAAACGGCCCGAATGTCCTTTTAAACACCTCTTCGAGGTCGCCGACTATATCATCAGCTGGCGACAGCTTCTTGCCCTTGACCAGCAGCTTTAGCGAGGTCGGAGAGAGGTCGAACTCGTTGGAAAGGGTGTTGGCGAGTGCGGCGAGCGATGAGGTCGGGTCGAGTGGAAGGTCGACTGTGCGGCCCGCGTGGCTGACGCTGAGCAGTATTGGCGAACCCATGTGGCAGTTGATCGAGTTGATGAGCCTTCAGAGCGAGCGTGAGCGTGCAGGTGGAATGCAAGGAGCGAGCGAGGCGGTGCAGGTTTGTCAGCACCCAGTCGTCCCGCGTCTGCCAGGGTCTAAGTGGCTTCTTCCTCGACTTGCGGGTCAAGCGTCGGGGTGTAGAGACGATAGAATGAATCAAGGAGCGCGGCATCGTGGGCCGTGGCGACTGCGCGGGCATTTGGGCGTCCGCTGGGTGGAAGGAGGTCCTTGAGTGACCGCTTGACTAGGCGACGGTGCGTCTTCGTTCGTGCTATTCGAGGCACTAAGCTGGCATAGACCTCTGCAGATCATCCCGGAGCACGCTTCACGCCGGTTTTCGACTCTCGAAGACCCAGCTCCGTCTTCCAGGCTCTGTTCGCGCGCACTTTCCAAACCTCTCTCCGCCCGTCGACTAGGGCAGCTCTGAGACGCTTCCGAATGGCGACGTACTCGAGCGAGGAGTGTTGGAGAACCCAGAGACGGGCAAAGTCACCGCCTACGAGGAAGTCTCTCTCGCAGTATCGCGGCAGGGCAAAAGACCGCCTCGCCTTGTCAGTCTCCAGTCAATGGGCGACGAGTCGGACGCGAAAGCATTCGTTGGATCCGTCGAAGACTGCGAGGCTTGGACGGTAGACGCAGTGAGCGGGTTCGGCGCCGTGGGGCGCGAGAGGCAGGTCGGCGGTTGCAATTGGCGCGGTAGTTTGCGCAAACGAGGCTGGACGGCTGCTACCAACGCCCGCCGAGGGACCGGAGTATAACATGGCGGGTATTCGGAGTCGACTTGACACAGTGCTTCGATGCACGGGTCCGTCGAGGACGCTGCCGAGTTCATTCCGCCCTCGAACTTCCTCCTCCTTCGGCCTGCGGGAACATGCTTGAAGCGTGCGCATCGGCCGCGAGAAGGTGGACAAGCCCGGCGATCAGCTTGTTTCGCCCGCCGCTCGTCCCGCCGACTCTTCGCTGCTGCCGCTCCCAAGAACTCGCCATCATCTCGTCAGCCCAGGCTGATCCGCCTCGAGCAGTGACGAGCAACGAACGTCGTTGCCGACGAGCACAGGAAGAAGAGCGGTCCGCAGTCGAAGCCGAAGCCGGACGCGGTGCCTGTAACCTTGCTCACTGAGGGGCTGCTTGAATCGATTGTCTCGCTCCTCTCGCTCCTCTCGCTGCTCGAGACTGACGCTCCGACAGAGCAGCCTGACCCGCCGTCCATGTCCACCGACCAAGCACAGGCTACAGCGGACCACTCGTTACCCGCGGACGACCGGGGACTCGAACAGGAACACCCAGCAGACGACACTCGCTCGTCGCATGGCGAGGTCGGCGAGGGCGCGGCGACAGAGGGGTTGGCGGGCGGCGCTGGCAACGAGCGAGACGTGCTTGAGGCTTACACCTTTGGGCGGACGCCTGCGCTCAAGCTGGATGAGCCCGTCGGCGAAGGACGAGCTGGGAGCGGAGATGGCATCGTCCGCAGCGGCCACTTTCCGGAGCAACGGGTGATCCGTCCGACTCTTTCGCATCGGCCCAGCTCGCTCGTATCGAGACTGAGCTCGTCGTCGACGGGAAGCGCAGGCGCGCCGCCAGCACCTCGCCCGTACGCCCTTCCTCCCGGTCTCGCCGCTCGTTCGCCTGTTCCTCCGCCTTCACTCTCTTCCGCTGCCTCAACTTCGACCATCACTCGACAAGACACATCGCAACTAACCGGACTCTCTCCAGCCTACAAAGCTGCGGCGCCGAATGGCCAACCCCGTTCCGCCAGGATCACCTACGAACCGCCCATACCGCTCGACGTCCAGCTCCTCCTTCTCACGACGCCTCCGCCTCCTCAACGCAAGAGAGTCGTCATCACAGCTCCTCCAGTGGGAGACGAGGCGGTAGCAGCGGAACGAGCGAGGCGGGCGCGCGAACGAGACTTGCGTGACGAGAAGAGCCTCGTGCGCCGCGTCAGGGCGTTCCGGATCATCAACGACGGCGTGCGGAATCTGAGTGGCAGGCGAGGAAGCGGAGATGCCGACGACGAGTTGCCCACGGCGCCGCTCAAGGGCAGCGAGACGCTCGACCTGAACCGGCAAAGGAGGGAGAGTGCGGACTCAGGTAGCAAACGGACTGGCAAGATCGACAGCCACACATCGGCGGACTTCGTGCCGAAGACGTGGAAGGATTTTGAGCAGGCATACGCTGCTGGACAGCTGGACATCGAAGATCCGCCATTCCCGCCCATTTCGCCATCCTCGTCCATCTCGACCGCCTTCCCCTCTCGAGGACAGCCTAGCGACACCTCGAAGCTCTCGCCGTACGAAGCAGGCCACTTCCCGGCGCCTCTCCATTTATCGCCCGTCACGCACATCCGCGAACGAGTAATCACCCAGCTCGACCTCCTCGGCGAGACCTACGTCCTGCCCGGCACTCCTGCTCCTGCTCAGCCTCCCTCTTTCGCCGCAGTGTTCGGTCCCAGCGCAGGCTCGTCCGTCGAGTCGTGGTCGAGCGGTCACCGGGACTCGCTCGCCCACTTCACCTCGTCCTCCGATTCCGGCAGACGCGAGTCCAACGCTTCCACCGCCCCATCGACGGTCTACTCGCACTCGCCAGCAAAGTCGCAACACCCTTTTGCCGCCCCTTCAGTGTTCCCGACCTACGCAGCGAACCATACCTCGCCTCCTATGCCGACCTACGCGAGCCGCGCCCCGTCCAACCTTCCCGCCAGCCCGAACATGGACGGCTTGTCAGCCGTCAGCCTGCGCAGCCACCCAACCCTCGTCTCGCTGCTTCACCGTGCCCTCTACGCTCCTCTGGGCTCGCCCGCGCTCTTCAAGCCCGCACCCAAAGCCGCCATCATCACGCTCTTCCCTTCTTCCGCCTCGCCCTCCAGCTCTGTCACCCTCCTCGCATCCGTCAACCTTCCTGCACGAGTCACCTCCTTCCCTATCACGCACGCTCTGGACGCCCACGTCCTCCTCAACGGCGAGCGAGGACTTGTCATCGCAGACACTGAGCGCGATTGGCGGTGGCGGCATAACGAGGTCATCTGCTCGAGCGCGTCGAACCCGATCTACGGCCCTGCAAGCGCGACGAAGCCTGGTCTTGGGATACGCTTCTATGCTGGTCAGTTCGCAAGGCTGTCCGGCTCAATCGCCTGAAACTGACTTGACCCGTCCTCGTAGGAATGCCCATCTTTGCTCCTTCGTTGCCCAACCTCGCGCACCTCGAGGAAGAAGCCGGCGGACGGATCGCGATCGGTACGATCGCGCTCTTGGACGACTGGCCGAGAATGTCCAAGTTCGGCTCGAGCGAGAAGGCCAAGCTGTGCGTTGGTTTCTCTCGTGTCTGAGTTTCGCTTGACTGACATTGTTCCCGCGCAGCCGCTCGCTCGCAAGCGAGATCACCCGCGAAATTGAGCACTTCTTGCGCGAGCGCGAGAAGCACAACTTTGCTCGTCGCGGTTCCGTCTCGTCGTCTGGCGGGAGTCGACGCCCGTCGCATGCGCACTCGGCTGCCAGCGCTGCAGCTGCGCAGCAAGCGTCCGCCAACATGGGTCGATCTCGTTCCGACAGTCACGCCAAGAAGGTCTCTTTCGATGCCAACGCCGGCGCGTTCGAAAGCGGTTACGTCGACTACAACTCGGTCAGTCGACGCGGGTCGGTTGACGAGCGCGACCGCGCGCCGACACCTGCACCGTCCGGACCTCTGCCTGAACCGCCCGCCTCGTCTCCCCTCTCATCGCTTCCACCGATGCTCGCCTCGACTCCCCCATCGTCCATCTTTGCCGCCGCCTGTACCTCGCTCGCCGAAAAGCTCGATCTCGCGCTCGTCTACCTCGTCTCGCTCGACTTGTCGTCCTGCCCGCCCGCTCCCTCCGTTGCCGGCTCTCCGTCCCTCGAGCTCATCGCAGCACACAACCTTCCGCCCGACGCCAACGCCTCTTTCGACCCTTCTCTCCACCTGCGCGCACTGCGAGCACCCGAAGGCGGCCTGCTGTACCGTTCACCGGGCGCAAGCTCGTCTGCCTCTCCCGCCATGCGCGAGTCAGCCAAGGGCGGCTTTGCGAGCGGAATCCTCCTCCCCGTCGCCGAGGTCGAGTCTCCCTCGCCTCGCGGGTGGGTCCTCGCGGGTTACACGACGGACAGGAAGCGGCGGTGGGGCGAGGGCGAGATGGGCGAGTTTGAGAAGGTGCGCGAGAAGCTCGCCAAGGTCGCCCTGTTCGTCCTGGTCAAGGAGGCGGCGTGAACGAGCGAGTGTGGACAGACACTCTACGGAGTCAGTATATCATAGCGATACCCTCGACGAGGACAGTAGAAGGAACTGTCACCTCGTCTATTCCTTGCATTACAACGAGAACTGTATTCGACTTCCAGTTTCTTCGCCCGCTCGTCTCGTTCCGGCTGTGCTGGGTAAGCTACTGTACTGTACACCTCTCTCGACTGCAGACACCGCCCTCCCCGGGGACCTGGGACTTTTCGCGACCCTCTCGACGCGCCTCTCGCGTTGCGACTCGCGACGCGTCCTTGACGTCTCCCTCTTCCGCACTTCCTCACCGCGCGCACCGCTTGCTAGCCAGGGTTACACACTCAGGTCACTCCCTAAACAACCGCTTCTCCCGCTTTGTCCTTGTCCCCAACGCCCCGCGACTTCCCAATCATGGCAGACTTCGCTGGACTGCCCCCGCTACAAGATGACCAGCTCGCGACCCGTACTCGCCGGTACGCGCCGTGCAGACGACTATCCAAGGTAGTACGAAGCTGATTCTAACCGCCCATACGTAGCTTCACCGAGTTTCTCGACCTTGACGCCGGCAGCGAGGCGGCAAAGGTGTGTTCCGCCCTCCTCCTGCCCCTTTCCGACGTGATGCTGATCTGGACAAGCACAGCGCATGAGCTTGCATTACCGCTCGTCAGTGAAGAAGATGCTGGACGCGCAGGAGAGACGGCTAGTCGTCAACCTCGACGACCTGCGAGACTACGATCGCGAGTTCTGCGACGGGTGCGCTCGATTCCTTCCGATGACCTGCGTCGATCACTTCACTGATAAGTACTTCATCCTGGCAGCCTCCTGAAGGAGCCGGCAGCATGGCATCCCGCAGCGGACGCGGCGCTCAAGGACATGGCGGTCAACCAGGCAGGCGACCGGATGGCCGAGGCGGTCAAGCAGGACACGTACTACGTGGGCTTCAAGGGATCATTCGGAGAGCACCACACGACGCCGCGAACCTTGCGGAGCGACAAGTTGGGCAAGATGGTCTGTATGGAGGGAATCGTCACGCGCTGTCCGTTTATCCCGCTCGTCCGTGTGACAAGGGCTGTTTGCTGACACTCGGCTCGATGCAGGCAACCTCGTCCGACCAAAGATGCAGCAGTCTGTGCACTACTGCCCGACGACGACCCACTTCCACACCCGCCTCTACACCGACCGCCTCTCTTCCGCCGCAGCGTCCGGCGCGCCCGTCTCTTCCTCCGCGTACCCCCAGACAGATGCCGATGGCAACCCTCTCGAGATCGAGCACGGCCTGTCGACGTTCATGGACCACCAGATGATTTCGATCCAGGAGATGCCGGAGCGTGCGCCGGCTGGACAGCTTCCTCGCAGCGTCGAAGTCGTCATGGAAGACGACCTCGTCGACAGGTGCAAGCCTGGAGACCGCTTGCAAGTTGTCGGCGTTTACCGCAGTCTCGGTGGTGGAGCGAGCGGCAGCGCGCACTTCAAGTAGGTTCGCCGTAGCCTCGAATAGTAAGGTTCTCACTGACGACCAAACCTCACAGGACTCTCATCGTCGCGAATAACGTCGTTCTCCTCTCTGCGAAGGCTGGCGCAGGTATCGCCCAGCAGGCGATCAGCACGGACGACGAGCGCGAAATCCGCAAGGTCTCCAAGCGCAAAGACGTCTACGAGCTTCTGTGGAAGTCGCTCGCGCCCTCGATCTACGGCTCAGATTACATCAAGCAGGCGATCCTCCTCCTCCTCCTCGGCGGTGTCGAGAAGAACCTTCCGAACGGCACCCACTTGCGTGGGGACATCAACGTCCTCATGGTCGGCGACCCCTCGACGGCCAAGTCGCAGATGCTCCGCTTCGTCCTCAACACCGCTCCGCTCGCCATCGCGACTACCGGTCGTGGTTCGTCCGGAGTCGGACTGACGGCTGCGGTCACGACCGACAAGGAAACCGGCGAGCGACGTCTCGAGGCGGGCGCAATGGTCCTCGCTGATCGTGGCGTCGTCTGCATCGACGAGTTTGACAAGATGTCCGAGGTCGACCGTGTCGCTATTCACGAGGTCATGGAGCAGCAAGTAAGGAGAAGATGTCCCCCTTCCTCGCTCGCTTGTTTAACCCTGTTGATTCTTCCGCAGACCGTCACGATTGCCAAGGCCGGTATCCACACGTCTCTCAACGCGCGCTGCTCGGTCGTCGCAGCTGCCAACCCGATCTATGGCCAGTACGACGTGCACAAGGACCCGCACAAGAACATCGCCCTGCCCGACTCGCTCCTGTCGCGGTTCGACTTGCTCTTCATCGTCACCGACGAGGCGGACGAGCAGCGCGACCGGCAGATCTCTGAGCACGTCCTCCGCATGCACCGTTACGTCCAGCCTGGACTCGAGCCGGGCGCGCCAGCCGTCGACTCGCTCGAGCAGCACCTGAGCGTCGGGACGGAGCAGCCAGCTGCAAATGCGGGAGGGCAGGCCAAGACCTCGCCTTTCGAAAAGTACAACGAGCTTTTGCATGGCGGTATCGCGCCGAAGGTTGTCAAGAAGCGCGGAGGGAAGAAGGAGACCGTCCCGCCTGATGTCCTGACGATCCAGTTCGTCAAGAAGTACATCCAGTTCGCCAAGTCGCACGTCCAGCCGGTCTTGACGCCCGAGGCGTCCGAGTGCATCACGAAGGCCTGGACGAACCTCCGCAACGACGACGCCGGACCTAACCAGAAGAGGGTGCGTTGTCTGCCTTTCCACCTCGAAGCGCGGGCTCGACTGACAGTCTCTGACACTCTCGCAGACATCGCCGATGACTGTCCGTGCTCTCGAGACGCTTATCCGTCTCTCAACCGCACACGCCAAGGCCCGCCTCTCGCCTGACATCCTCGTCGAAGATGCCGAGGCAGCCGAAGAGATTCTCCGCTACGCGCTGTACAAGGAAGTCGTCAAGGCGTCGAAATCCAAGTCGAAGCGGCGGAGGCTCAATAAGCCGAAGCGCGGCGACAAGGCTTCAGACGAGGAGGACTCGGACGCGGAAGAGGGCGAGAGCAGCAGCGATGACGAGGACGACGGGCGCGGGCCGAAGAGGATGGAGATGCCTGGCAGCGCGAGGAAGAAGGGTACGAGGGCAAACCCGGCGAGGGGTGCGCGGACGGGCAGCGCGAGAGTGGGAAGTGCGAGCCCAAGCCCGGCGGCAGTCGAGGCGGATGGCGAGGGAGACTGGATGATGGTTGAGCAGGGTCAGCAGCGCATGGACGCCGACGACGACGAGCAGGCCGCTGCGGGAACGCCAACGCCGCCGCCTGTCCCCGCTGTTGCGCAGGCTGAGAAGGTCGCCCAGGCTGAGCTGCCTGCGCAGAGAGGACTCGAGCCCGCCAGGTGCGTCTTATAGCTTCTCTCTCGCACTTCCCGCGACGCCGCTGACCGCATCGCCCCGCCCCTTGAAGGTTCAAGCTCTTCCAGCAGCGACTGGCGGGGGTCCGCAAGGCAACGTTCAAGGACCAGGATGAGATCTCGCTCGGCCAGCTCATGGAACCGCTCAACGCCGACCTCGCCGTCGACCAGCTGTTCGGCCGCGCCGAGGTTGAGCAGATCCTCGAGGCGCTGTCGGAGCAGGACGACTCGGTCATCACTTTCCACAGCGGCGTCATCGTAGGTCGCGCACCCTGTCTAGCGCTCTTGTGTGCTTGCTGACGTCGTCCCCCGTCGTCCCAGTACTTCTGACCCCGCGCCCGCGACGCCATCGTCGATTGTAGCCCTTCCTCCGTTCGTCCTCGCCCTCGTCTCGCCTCGCCTGTCGGTCGCCTTTCGCGCCTCATTCAGGGTTCTCTCGTCATCGTCAAGTCGTGCCTGTACTGTAGTCTGTCGTCGCCCGCCCTGTACTTTGATCCTCTGTCGCAACCTTTTTGCTCTAAGAGAAGGTTCGCCGGTCGAATCTCCGCGGTGACTGCACTGCCTCGCTGATCCCGTGTATCTCGAGTACACGCGAGTGAGTAGTGGGCGGCGGCTGTGCTTGAGCGGGAAGGCGTCGTTGTTGAGTGAGCGGCTTGACTTTGCTCTTTCTCGAGCTTACTCTCGCCAAGCACAATTTGAACAAAGCTACAGACAGTCGCACTCGTCGCACACACCCTCGAACCGGGACCAGTCACGCACTCTCTCGCACTCTCCGCCCCAGGCTCTCCCTTCTCCTCGACTCGCGCTCCCGCTCGCCTCGTGTGCACGCTCGACGCGCCCAATCCGGCCAAAACTACGTGAGTCTCGATCAACAGACATCGCTCGGTTGAACAGCGCGCGCGACGAGGAGGGAGCGAAGGATGGGATCGTCTCGCATCGCTCAACGGCATCTCCGCCCGACTTGCGACGGCGTTCAAGGCCGTGGTGAACGCTCACGAGTGGAGTCAGGGACAGATGCAGTGGATAGGGCATCCCTTAGGCGGTCCTGGAGGACGCGAAGGGCTCGGTGCGCGGTGCGAGCTGAAACGGGGGTTTTGGCGTGTGTCGGTGTGAGGGAAGATGGTTCGCATAGACTGGCGAAGCTCGAGCCTCTGCCTGGCGCATCATACGGAAGAAACTGGCGGTCGTTCCGCGCTGGTTTCGGGGGGAGGAGGAGTTGCGACGGGTTCGCTCAGCGGTGGAAGCGGGGAGAAAGGGCAGCACTGCGGGAACAGTTCGCTCGCTATGTGGCGGAGTCGAGGCGCAAGAGGAGGCGCTACGACGCATCCAGTCGGAACCCCCCCGGGGAGACTGCAGGCTGATCACACCGATTCCTCTCCGGCCGCAGTTCCTCCTACCCTCTTTCCATAGACGATGTACGTGCTCAACTCTTGCCCTTTGCTGAAAGAGAATGCTTAACCCTTGATCCTTCGCGCAGGTGCGGCATCTTCGCCTACGCCTCGTTTCTCTGCGAGCGTGTTCGTCTTGCCTCTCCAGCCCAGTTCGCGCCCATCCTCACCTTCTACGCGCCCGCAGGACCGCCGCTTCGTCCTCGAGACGCTCCTGAACGGTCTCCAGCGCATGGAGTACCGCGGGTACGACTCTGCCGGCCTCGAGATCGAAGGAGACGACCCGAACGAGCCGTACATCTTCAAGGAGGTCGGAAAGGTCTCGATGCTCAAGGAGAAGTGCATGACTGCGCCTATCGACATGGACAAGAGCTATGTCAGCCAGACTAGCATTGCGCACACGAGGTGAGTTCGCTCTAGGAGAGGGGGTGAATTACCTTCAAGTAGCGCTGACGGCCGATCCTTGCACAGGTGGGCGACGCACGGTGTTCCTTCGAGTGCGCTGACATTCTATCGTAGCCTACGAGCCCCGGGAGCTGGCGCTGACCCGCTTTTTGTGCAGCCACCAACTGCCACCCTCACATGTCGGATCCGATGAAGGAGTTTACCGTCGTCCACAACGGCATCATCACGAACTGTTCGTCCTGCCTGTCCTAACCGTCATCCGACTGGGGAAGCTGACCCGCCCTCGTACTCGCGCAGACAAGGAGCTCCGCCTCGTACTCGAGAAGCGCGGCTTCAAGTTCCAGACCGACACCGACACCGAGGTTGCCGCCGTCCTCGCCAAGTACCTCTACGATTCACAGAAGGGCAAGCAGATCAGCTTCACCGCCCTCATCAAGAGTGTCATCATGGAGCTTGTGCGTTCTAGGGTTCTCCTCCTTCACCTTGCGCCCGGCTCTTCTACTCGAGTCGCCTAGGATCACGGATTGCTGACGGACGCTCTGGTTGCTGCACACAGGAAGGAGCGTTCGCCTTTGTCTTCAAGTCGATCCACTACCCCGACGAGGTCGTCGTCGCCCGCCGCGGCTCGCCCGTTCTCATCGGCGTTAAGACGGAGAAGAAGCTCAAGGTCGACTTTGTCGACGTCGAGTTTGCCGGCGCAGCAGACGCGGACAAGGCCCTGGAAGAGTCGGCGGGCCCCGGCGCCGCCAACGGCCTCCTCGGCGTCCCCGGTCCCGCCAACCCTCAAGGCGGCAAGCTCGTTCGTTCCCAGTCGCGCGCCTTCCTCTCCGACGACGGCATGCCCCAGCCCATCGAGTTCTTCATCGCCTCGGACGCGTCCGCCATCGTCGAGCACACCAAGCGCGTCCTCTACCTCGAAGACGACGACATTGCCCACATCGCCGAGGGGGAGTTCCACATTCACCGATTGCGCAAGAACGACGGCACCGTGTCGACGATCCGTGCCATCGAGACTCTCGAGATCGAACTTGCAGCAATCATGAAGGGATCGTTCGACCACTTCATGCAGAAGGAGATCTACGAGCAGCCGGAGTCGGTCGTCAACACGATGCGCGGTCGCGTCAACTTTGACACGCACACCATCACCCTCGGCGGTCTCAAGGCCTACCTCCACGTCATCCGCCGCTGCCGCCGCCTCGTCTTTGTCGCCTGCGGGACGTCGTACCACTCGTGCCTTGCGGTGAGTCTCGTTCTTCGGGAGGGACGGATACATCCGCCGCCAGCCTGACGGACGCGATCGCTGACCTTTGCGCTTGGGCAGACTCGCTCGATCTTTGAAGAGTTGACCGAGATCCCCGTCAGCGTCGAGCTCGCGAGCGACTTCCTCGACCGCAAGACGCCCATCTTCCGCGACGACGTGTGCATCTTTGTCAGCCAGTCGGGCGAGACGGCCGACACGATCCTCGCGATGCGGTACTGCCTCGAGCGCGGCGCGCTCAACGTCGGCGTCGTCAACGTAGTCGGCTCGACCATCTCGCGCGAGTCGCATTGCGGCATCCACGTCAACGCCGGGCCCGAGATCGGCGTCGCGTCGACCAAGGCATACACGTCGCAGTACATCGCGCTCGTCATGATGGCGATCCAGCTCAGCGAGGACCGCCTCTCGATGACGGCGCGTCGCAACAGCATCATCGACGGCCTACACGAGCTGCCCCGCCAGATCCGCGCAATCCTCCAGCACGACAGCGAGTTCCAGGCGATCGCGCCCATGCTCGCCAAGCAGACGTCGCTCCTCATCATGGGCCGCGGGTACCAGCACGCGACGTGCCTCGAGGCCGCCTTGAAGATCAAAGAATTGAGCTACGTACACAGTGAGGTGAGTAGGGCAACACACACACAGCACGAGACTGTGATCCCGTCGTCACCACCCCGTCAAGTGCCGCCGGAACTGACTGACTCGCCCGTTTATGCTCGTGCCGACGCAGGGCATCCTCGCGGGAGAGTTGAAGCACGGACCGCTGGCGCTCATCGACGAGAGCATGCCCGTGATCCTGGTCATGACGCAGGACTCGATCTACCCCAAGGTCAGGTCCGCGCTCGAGCAGGTCACGGCACGCAAGGGTGCGCCGATCATCATCGCGAACGACACGGACCCGTCGTTCGACGACGGCCGCCACCGCGTCATCCGCGTGCCCAAGACGGTCGACTGCCTCCAGGGCATCCTCAACATCATCCCCCTCCAGCTGCTGTCGTACCACGTCGCCATCGCGCGCGGGTGCAACGTCGACATGCCGCGCAACTTGGCCAAGTCGGTCACGGTCGAGTAGCGCGTCGACATTAGACTGTCCCTCCTCGCTCGCATATGTGCTGTATACCCTCTCTCCGTCTCTTCGACCTTTCCTCCACTCTTTCGCGCGGTTCTGCTCGCTGCTGCCTATCGCTTTGCAATGCACACACAGACACTATTGCCTCCGTCGTTGGCGGTCCGTCGCGAGAACGAGCGCGCGCCTGGTTCGTGTTCTGTCGTGGCCGAGTTCTCGCCCGCTCGCCCGCTCTTCCTCTTCCGTCGACAACGCCCCGCTCGCTCTCCCGACGACTGCGGGTGCTGTGCTGTGCTGGACACGCTCACTCGGAACAACCACCTTACTCACAGCGAAAAGTTCCCCCTCCGCCCAGTCTCGACGCACTCTCGTCACCTCTCCCGCATCTCCGATCACCCACCCTATTCTTCTCCCGCCCGCGCCTCCATCTCTTGCAGCGCACAAACACCGCCAGACAGGGTGCGCACACTCGTCGGATTCACGCCACCGCACGCACCGAAGCCAACGCTGACCCTTTGGACGCCCTCGTCTCAGCGACACCTTCCCGCCAGGCGGAGCACGCACGCACCCTCCCAGCGAACGACGACCTAGAAGAGCGTACCCGCAAAGGCGATACACGCAAGTGCCCGAACGGAACACCCAACCTCTCCCGTCGCGCAGGCCTCCTTCACGCTCGCCGAGCTGCAAACTCTCCCTCGCTAGACCCCCTCCTCCGCCCGCGATTCATGTCTTCAACCGTCCACGCAGACGGCAACGTCTCGGACGAGTCGCCCCGCCGCCAAACCTTTGACCCCTTTGCCCCTCTGCCCTCAACTTCGACGAACGGCAGACCACACTTGGCCCGGCCCTCGCCGCCCAAAATGCCCACAAGCTCGTTCGCGTCGCATAACGAGTCGTCTCCAGTCTCTCGAGCCGCCCCGCCTTCCAGCCTCTACGTCCCTTCACCTCAGGGTACGCCTTCGAAAGGCGGACCCGTGATCGACACTCCCTCCGCCGCCGCCTGGGGCTTCGACAGCAACACGCCCGCACTTGATCGAAGCAACTCGCTCAGCGTCGCCTCTCCCGCCTTTCCTCCAACCAGCCCCTCCCACATCCACCCGTCGTACGCCGACTCGCCCCAAGCTCCGCTCCTCCAACAATCCCCTCCCGAACCGACTTCGCCTGCGAAGCAACTGCATTCGGCTATCCCTATCAGTCCCGAAAACGGCGGCGACATGTCATTCTCGAGTTCGACGCCTCGGAACCTCGTCCGAACACCCTCGCCCAACTTTGGGTCCAAGTTGCGTGGCTCGCCCCAGCACGGGCACAACTTCTCCCTCGGGACGCACAGTCTCCTCTCGTCGCGACAGTTGTCGGGCACGTCCCATCTCGTGCAGTCGCTCGACACGCCCTCGTGCTGGCTCGCGCTCTACTTCGCCTTCAACCTTGGCCTGACGCTCTTCAACAAGCTCGTCCTCCAAGGCTTCCCGTTCCCTTGGACGCTCACGGCGATTCAGATGTTGAGCGGGACGATCGGGACGCGGGCACTCCTCCAGAGGGGCGTCTTCACTCAAGCCCGACTGACGACAAAGGAAAACGGCATCATGGTCATGTTTTCAGGACTGTACACGATCAACATCGCCGTCAGCAACCTCAGTCTGCATCTCGTCTCGGTTCCGGTGCGTCCCAAGCCGGTTCTTCCGGGCAAGGTTCACTGACTCTCTCGCCCGCGCCCGCGATTGCGTTCGCCGCGCAGTTCCACCAAGTCGTCCGCGCGATGACGCCCCTCTTTACGATCCTCATCACGATGGTCTTTTTCCGCAAGCGACACTCGCGGCAGACCTACCTCTCGCTCCTCCCCGTCATCGCAGGCGTCGCCTTCGCGACCTATGGCGACTACTCGTTCACCGTATGGGGCTTCATCCTCACTCTCCTCGGCACGCTCCTCGCCGCACTCAAGACAATCATCACCAACCGCGTCCAAGTCGGCCGTCTCAAACTTCACCCGCTCGACCTCCTCGTCCGCATGAGCCCGCTCGCGTTCATGCAGTGCGTCTTTTTCGGGTGGTGGAGTGGAGAGTTGGACCGCGTGAGGGTGTATGGAGCGACGGAGATGAATCGACACAAGGCGATTGCGTTGGCGGTCAACGGCGCGATCGCGTTTGGGCTCAACATTGTCAGCTTCACGGCGAACAAGAAGACGAGCGCTTTGACCATGACTGTCGCGGGTGAGTCGGGCGCGTCTCGTCTAGCTTTTCGAAGTTGAGCTGACAGAGGTGTTCGCGCGGCAGCCAACGTCAAGCAGGTGCTCGTCATCGTCCTCGCGGTCCTCATCTTCAACGTCTCGCTCAACCCAACCAACCTCTTCGGCATCTCCCTCACCCTCATCGGTGGTGCCTGTGCGTCGCCATCCTCTTTCCTTGACTCTGCGATGTCCCGACTGACGAGGACGTGTGGACGCAGGGTACGCCAAAGTCGAGTTGAACGAGAAGAACGCCCGAGCGGCTGCCGCAGCGGCGCAGAACGGCCTCTCGCCCATGCCGCCGAGCAACGAGAAGCTCGGCTGAGGGCACATCGCGTCGAGGGGTGTGGGTTTTTGTCTAGATAGACAGATCTGTGGCAGTGCCGGATCATCTCTTGGGGGGTTTAGAGGCGCTTCTTCGTTGTATGGTCTCTTCTCCGCACGTCTGCGAGCAATACCGCTCGCCGCGAGTTTCAAGTGTCCTCAATCATCGAAAGTCGATATCCCACGTCTCCCTCCGGCGCGGCGAGCTTCGGACCAGGATAGTCGTTGTAAGCGATGCACTGGCGAGTCGTGTGAGCCCACCCGAGTCCCCACTCTGTGCATGCGTCGAAGATACCTTCTCCGTCGGCAAGGCGTTCCTTCGCCGCATGGTTTCGCATCACACCCGTGTGGCCCTTCGCTCTCTCTTTGCATGCTCAGACGCTTGCCAACACTCGCTACAAGGCACTCGAGCTCAAACCGCACCATGTCGACATCGCAAGACATCTACGTCGCCGTCCAGGACAACTCGCTCGTCTCCGCCGCCGCCGCTCAGCAGTCGGCTGCTAAAGACGTCGCGCAGTTGTGGAAGGACTCGCGCGCGAAGGAGAAGGACACTCGCACGTTCTACAACGTCGGTGGACAGGGAAAGACGGTCGTCGCTGTGGGCGTCGGAAAGGCCAAAGAGCTCAACGGCCGCGAGGGCGAGGAGAACGCCCTCAAGGAGCAGGCGAGGAGGGCTGTGAGTTTTGCGCGGCATGGTCAGTTAAGCTGCCAGGCTAAACGTACGCTCCGCGCAGGCGGCCGTCGCTACTCACGCCTTGAAGGCCGCCTCGTCCAAGTCGTTCGCGATCGACCCGCTCGTCTCGCCTCACTCGGCCGCGGTCGGCGCGACCCTCGCGAACTTTGTCTGGAACCTCAAGACGACGTCCGAGGCCAAGGCCAAGCTGGAGCCGGTCGAGATCAGCCTCCTCGGCGACAAGGCGGAGCCGTCGCTCGAGAGCGAGAAGGCAAAGGACGGCAGAATCCAGCTCGACTGGGAGACTGGAAAGGTCTACGGAGAGGTACATGGTCTCTCGCTGATCGAGGCTGTCCGAAACTCGCGTTGACAGAGCTCGCTTCCTCGCCTGGCAGGCCCAGAACTTTGCCCGCGTCCTCATGGAGACGCCCGCGAACCGCATGACGCCGACCATCTTCTGCGAAACGGCCAAGAAGCAGTTTGAGGGCGTCGAGAACGTCACGATGGAGGCGCACGACCTCAAGTGGGCCGAGGAGAAGAAGATGGGCTCGTTCATTTCCGTCTCGCGCGGTTCGGACGAGCCGCTTCGTTTCCTCGAGCTTCGGTACAACGGCGCAGCCAACAAGGACGAGGGTGCGTCGCCGGCTTGCAGTCGCAGCAGTCGAAGCCGTGCTGACCAACGTAATTTGGCTCCGCAGCTCCTCTCGCCTTCGTCAGTCTCTTGAGGAAATCCCTCTGCCGCACCATGCTGATTCTCTCGTCCTGTACAGGTTGGCAAGGGTATCACCTTTGACTCGGGAGGAATCGCAAGTCGTGCCATCCTTTTCCTGCGTCTGACACGCCCGCTAACGAAAGTCTCCTTTCCCTCGCCAGTCGCTCAAGCCTGGCGCGGGCATGAAGGAGATGCGTGCCGACATGGGCGGTGCTGCGACCACCCTCTCGGCTGCGTGGGCTATCGCCAAGCTCAAGATTCCCATCAACCGTGCGTCGAGACTGCTCCGCCTTGGACTGTCCCGCTCGACTGAGTCCTCGATCCTCTCGCAGTCGTCCTCTGCATCCCCCTGACCGAGAACATGCCTTCCGGCAAGGCTACCAAGCCAGGAGACGTCGTCGTCGCATCGAACGGTGTCACGATCGAGGTCGACAACACCGACGCAGAGGGCCGCCTCGCCCTCGCCGACGCGCTCTACTACGCCTCGTCGCAGTACAAGCCTCACACCGTCGTCGATGTCGCGACTCTTACGGGCGCGATGATGATCGCGCTGGGCAACCAGTGTACGTTTGCGCGAGACTCGGTTTGATTCGGTTCCGGCGAGCTGATCCTGGTGGTACTTGCGCAGTCACCGGCGTCTTCACCAACAGTGACTCGCTCTGGAGCGAGCTCGACGCTGCCGGCAGCGCTGAGCGCGACCGCGTCTGGGTGAGTCGCTGCGCGAGTTCCTCGTGACCGACGAAACTAAACTTTCCTCGCTTCCGCAGCGCATGCCTCTCGACGAGGGCTACATGCCCCAGATCAACTACACCGGGTACGTCTCACCTGCCCCTCTATTCGCTACCGGCGCTAATCCACTCTCGCAACTGCAGCATGGACCTGTGCAACACCGGCGGCCGTCTCGGCGGCTCGTGCACCGCAGCCATCTTCCTCAAGCGCTTCGTTGACGGCCTGATTGTCGATGGCTCGGACAACGAGAACCAGGACGGCCTGATCCGCTGGGCTCACCTCGACATCGCCGGTTCGTCCGCTCTCGCGCTCTTTCTGCGGCTTCGAAACGTTGACTCGGCCCGCAAACAGGCGTCATGGACCTCGCGCGCAGCGACGGCGGCTACAACCTCGGCGGCATGACTGGCCGTCCCGTCCGCACACTCATCGAGTTCGCCCGTCGCTCGGTCAAGGCGTAGATGTCGAAAGACGAAACCCAGATCTATTTCGGCCACATCTCTCGGAGCCAGAGCATTGCAAAGTGAACAAGTTTAACGGGGACACTACTGTACGCAAACTCTAGAGCGGACTTGCGCGCTCGAACCGGTCGCACCCCGTCTGGCGGAGGAAGAACTCTTCCCACCCATCTCCTGCATCTCGGTCCTCGGCCTGCTTCCTCCAGCTACCCGTCCCGCTCGTCCCGTTGATGGAGGGTACTTCGCCTGCTGCGTGCGCGAGGGCGATCCGGCGCTCGGTTGTGAGGGTTGTGCGGGAGGCAGAGTAGGCGACGAGGCGGAGGAACTGGGCTTCGGTCAGAGCGGCGGAGAGCGTGATGGCGTCGTCGACGACGGAAGGTCGTGAGGCGCCTGCGGTCGAGGGGTAGAGGTGGGCGACGGAAGAAGGGTAGAGGAGCATGAGACAGCGCAGGACGTGCACCTGCAGCTCGATCGGTAGTCGCAGGAAAGGGAAGCTTCGCTCGGCGTCGCCGTTCTCCTCAACTGCATTCCCGCCGAACAGTATCCGCGCCGGTCCGACGAGTCTGAGCGCCGCAAGCCTCGTCTCCCGGTAAGCCTGCTGATTCCGCTTCCTGGCCTCCGCGAGCTGTTCCTTCCAATCGCTCCAATCCTGCCCCTCCTCCTGCGCGAGCAACTCATCATTCGCCTCCTTCCACCGCTCGTCGTCACCCTCCTCGTTCGCCAAACACTCCAGGTGCAACAGATTGCAAGCCTTGCCGCTGATCACGCTCCGCGCGATCCTCCTCACACCCGCCGCGCCCAACCCACACGCATTGAGAGCGAGGATCTGTAGTCGTGCGCCTCCGTCGGGATCTTCGAGCCATCGAGCGAGCGGTTCTGCCACTTCGGGCGAGAGACCCGTCACCGACAGGCGGAGTTCAGATAAGTGCGATGGGCCCGCTGCAAGACGGAGGTGGTAGAGCCATTGGACCAGCCCCGAGGCACCGATGGATTTGTTGCTGGTCAAGGCGAGGCAGCGGAGGGTGCAGGTGGGGGAAGAGAGGGTCGTGCCGAGGAATTCAGGAAGCGAAGTCAGGGAGGATTGGCAGCCGAGCGAGATGTTGTTGTAGTTCAGGTAGAGCGACTTGAGGGATGGAGGGTGCGGAGAGGGCTGAAGGAGGCTGCGAGGAGCGAACAGGAGTGTCACAAGCTGAATCTCACACAGGGTTGCCTCGAGAGGCGACGCACTGCAGCGTGAGAAGATGAAGCGAGACGTCCGACAGTCGGCAGTCTGACAGGTTCAGCTCCTGCGCGGGTGGATGGAGCGTTAGAGGCAGACATGAATGGGAAAAAGACTGGACGCACCTCGAGATGCGCGCCAATGTCCCTCGACCGCAGCCTCTTGAGCCCGACGAGCAGTTCACGCATGCCATCGTCTCCGATAGGGTTCTGTGAGCTGTTTCGCAGAAGCTTAGTGTCCCAGACTGGCGAGAGAGGAGCCAGAAGGACCCACAGCGCAAGAGCAGTCACTCCAGGCGATTTCTCCACCGCTCTCAGCACCGCAACCGCCCCATCCGGCCCGCTCAAATCGTGATCAAAGAAATCGAGTCGCTTCGTCCCGCCCTGCCTCGCTCGGAGGATCTCCCACTCGTGTTCTTGCTGTGAGGAGGTGCCGGAGGTCGAGGAGGAGTAGAAGGCGCGCCCAGCGGCGAGCGAGCGGAGGAAGTCGGCGAGCTCGACTGCGGGAGAGCGGAAGCCGGAAAAGGGCATCTCCCGAAGCTGTGAGCGGGTGGCGAGGGAAAGTCGAAGAAGACACCTAGACGAAGTGGGGCCCGGGGCCGGCTGGAGCGGTGACGACGGCGCGTGAGGCGTAATGAGGCGGGCGGGCGGAAAGAAGGAGACAATCTATCACAGACTCGCAATCTATCACGGGCTCGCCAGACGGAACAGAAAAAGGGTTGGCGAGGGGAGAGCGGGAGCAAAAGAGTGTGTTTCCCCGACGGGGAATCGAACCCCGCTCGCGGCTGTGAGAGAGCCGAATCATAACCACTAGACCATCGAGGATCTCGCTGGGGAACGAGGGCCCGCTTGTCTTTGTCATGTCAAGAACGTTGTTCGACCCGAGCAACAGAGGTCAGCCACTGCTTGCATTCCATGCGCTCTGTCTAAATGGACTCGGGCGGTCGGTCGTAATCTCTATACCTCGCTGCACGACAGCCTACTCTCAGTCTTGCAACTCGAGCCTCTTCCCCGGCTGCCACTCCCTGCACACCTGGTCAATATTGTTCAGGTACTTGAGCTCAATGACGAGCTTGCGCGCCGCTTCGAGATCGGGCGGTGAGGAGGAGAAGGCGGAAGAGAGGGAGGCGATGACGGATTTGGTTGATTCTGCGTAGACAAAGGGCAGAGCGGCGGCGGTGGTCAGCTCAAACAGGCGATCAAGACGAGTCAAATCTGGGCGCACCCTTGTTCCGCTCACGCACGGCGGCGACAGCGCCCTCCGTCTCTGCCTCCTCCAGCTCTTCCCGCGTCTCCATGATCGTCATGAGCAGCTCTGGGTCTGTCACGGGATCTGCCTCGCCGATGTTCACGTCGTGTAGTGAGAGCTGTGATGGTGCAGGAGCAGCAACAGCGAGCGCGAAGAACGCGAGGTCAGCACCCTTGCAAAGTCAGAAAGCTCGCTCCACCGCACGCACCAGGTACTCTCCCCGCTCCCGCTCGTTCGTCAGCGCCTTGTGCGCATCATTCACCCGCCCGCTCCACGCCTTGGCCCACTCCTCCACCTCTCCCTTCCCGGAGAACATATCCGGGTGGACCTTCTGCTGCATCTGGAGGAACTTCCGCTTGAGCGCCTTGACATCGATATCAAACGTCGGCTCGATGTCGAACAGGGCAAAGTAGGTCGCAGAGGGCGGAGGCGGCGGGAGGAGGGAAGTGCATTTCGGGCAGACGGGGGTGAGGACTTGCGGGAGAGGCGCGCCGCACCCTGGGCACGATCCGCCTGTCGTGTAGACTGTCTGAGAGGCCGTTGTCACTCGTCGCCACTGTGCCGGAGTGCGTTGCAAGGGATGTCCGAGTGCTGATGACGGAGGAGAGGGTCGAGGAATGGGGAGGACAGCTCGAGGCAGGGCGGCGACAGTGTGTGCCGGTGTGCGTGCGAGCAGTTGCCGTGGTACTCGTGCGTGCATCCTCAGCGAGAGTGGCTAGAAGCGCGAAGAGCACGACGACGTTGTGCAGGGCGGCCGACGAATGGAGCCTCCCGACGGGGCGACAGACGCAACGAGTGCCCCTCGAGGGGCTTTCT